>NW_010584443.1:17242-39272 GCF_000705375.1 Tinamus guttatus | reverse complement strand
GAATGCTTTCAAAGAGCCCAACACCTCCCACCAACTTATATCCCTTCTGCTCAGCAGCTATCAAATAAAGGAAAAATGAAACTGAGGTTATTTTGTCCTCGTGGATGCTATCTCTTTCCATGAGAAGTAAGCTTTAACCATTCTGAACAATAGTTCAAACTGAAAAAAAAAACCCAAAACCTTAAATGTAAAATCTTCAGAATTATTTATTTTTAATAGTATTACCATTATAGTAATGCTATTAAAGTAATAACAGCAGTTAAATAGTCTAAAATTCAAAGAATTATGATTTATACTTCTCTAGGTGAGAATGTAGCTGATTCATAATCTAAACAAAACAAAACAAAAAGTTATTTCAGTTTTGTTGAAACAAGATGTTTGATAATTTTCATAGAAAATGTTGACAAATGTGGACATTAATACTTTCTCAAAAGCGTTTTGCTTTTGTTGGATCTGCATTTGCCAGTAGAAAGAAATTCAGCGAGAAATTTCAGACTCCAGAGTTCAACATTTTTGCCTTGGAACAAAATCAGCCATAGCTCTGAGTGTTCAACACACTGCAAAGGGATGCAAGACCAGACTTTTAATAGAGAAGTTTCATCTTTTGCTAAAGGAAATCAGAGTCTCTTTGCTGCAGTCAGAAAGCTGAACAGTTACCTAGCCTCCTTAAAACGCTAGATGTGGGAACATCTGCTGGCATAACTCCGTGAGAATGCAATTTAAGCTTTTGTCAAGGTAGTCATATTAATGTAGGATGCTTGTTTCTGAAGAATTAATACAGGCTATCTCAATATATCTTAGGGCAAGCCCAATATCTCTTAAAATCTGTCAAACCCTTTCTCCTAACCTTCTCAGCTCCATGACAAGTAAAGTTTGACCTTATTAACTTGTCTTTAAAAGGCCAAGTCACAAAAGCATCCAGTTTTACTCAGATTTCACTTCAAGATATACCCACATATAACATACACCTAATACATATCTATAATATCATTTAGCTAGCTGCCTTTGTTGCACGTAAATTTAGCCTGTATAGAATCTGATGTTGTTCTTCAGATTCTTCATTTTATTTCATTGCAGTTTTAAGGAGGAACTGCTCAATATTTACATCATTTTCAGATATTTCCTCTTTTCAAAAGAGACAATTTGTAAATCATCAAATTTCAATCGTATAATTGAAGCTACAATCAAAATGAGTAAAGAATAATACATAATTTATTGTGTAAACTAGATGCAGTCATTTTAAAATCAGAACTGTTTTGCTATATCTTAGATAAATTTAATATTTTGGGGGGCAGAAAGAAATCTTATTCTATAGTTACCTCTCTCATCCTCTCTCTTCTGCATTCTCTGTACATTACAAGTAATACAAATCATAAATAATATCCCTGCTGGCCATGTGATAAGATGTTTTTTTTCTGTAAAGAATCAGTAGGATTTATTCCTTGAAACAAAATGTTCGTACTATACATTAGAAAATTGCCCACAAAGGAATTATATAGGGAACAGCACACATTCTTCCCACCTCACATTTCAAAAGAAATACATATTAAAAAAGTGATATCTTTTAAATAATAACATGCAGCATTTGAATCTATTGTCTGTGGTTTTTTTCGAAGTATGACCTAATGTGGTGTCCTGTCATTGTTCTGGCAGAACATGAAACAACAAATATGTTAAATTTGAGTGGTTTCCTGCAATGTTATTCTATCAAACTGGCAATTTCCGAAAGGATTTGGAATGGAGCTTGCAATTCCTTAGACACCAGGGAGGTCTAGCAATGACTGCCAAGATGATCTGCAGCTCAAGCTGGTCCTAATATCTGAGCACATAAAAACATTCTTTTTACTCCAATTTATTTTCAAGCCTAATCTTAAGCAGATTTGGGAGACCTTCTGAGTATCCGCTGTTAACACTTCAGAATGTAAAAGACTTGATATTAATATTTTTATACATTGTGGTACATGGAAAAAAATGCACCCTGTTTTCTCAAAAGCTTTCTAAACAGTAAAATTTTAATTGCAAAGATAAACCCACTCCAAATAAGAAGTAAAAGCAAGTGAAAACCAAAAAGTAGATGTTGCAAATAAGGGCAAGATCCACCATAGGATTCTTATATGCATAATCATGTACATAATCTGTAGTCCATGTACTTCACATACTTTTCATTATCACCAACAAATCATGATGTTTCCAAGATGGTAGCAGTTTGGAAGAAATCTGTGATTCAATTGTGGTTTGGAACAAACTCAGATTGCAACTTCTGAATCTGACCAAATTGGAAATCCAATACTCCAGGCAGTGCTGTTGCACTCCAGCCTTCGAAGCAGAGACAAATGCTGTGTGGGCTAACTGAAGATGATAGTAACACAGAGGATGAAGTACAAAAACTGTAAAACAAAAAATTTAGTGGAGTCTGTCATTGCCACTTGAGCACCACAACTTCACATAATCTCACTGAGTTCTCTATGGGTTCAATGTACGAAATGACTAATGTAACGCTTCTGAGGACTATCTGTTGTGTGAGAAAAACTGAATTTTGAAAAGGATGTGAAAAAGCCTTTTAGGACTTTTTGTTGTGTGCTGCTGATATGAATATCTGTAGATATTACAGTAGCAAAAAGACAGCAACTGAGGGCATCCCTAGAAGGGATATTTTGGCTCTGAGTCATTATTAAATGCATTATGGTTGCAAAAACTTTGTTTAGTTTGCATTATTTATGCATTTTTGTGGAATTTTTACAATGTGATTTTCTTCCTTTTCATTGCAAAAAAAAGTGATACTTGTTCTTTTTTATTGCTTTCTGGCTAACAAATATAGCAAAAGTTACATGAAAATCACACAAAAACACACATGATCTGAGGTTTACAATTTCAAAGAGTCTATAAAATCTACCATGTGTTTGGACATAAGCAAGGTAAGTTATCCTGAAAAAAAAAAAAAAGTAATGTTTAATTTTCTCTTATATCAATATAATAATCCTTGGAAATAATCATTGAGTATTGTAGGATGTTGATGACTTGGCTGATCTCTTGGCTGATGCTCTTGTTGGAACTCTTCAGACACTATCTTTGACTTTCTTAATCTTTGATGTGTCATGCTTTGCCATTCCAATTTCAGATGTTTATTGAAGATGAAGCTTTCTGTATTTCACTCTGGCTGCCGTACATTTCCTTTCTTTGTCTTTGCTACTTTCTGCCCACATAAAAATTTCCATTTATCCTACTTCCCTCACGTGTGATACTCAATTTCCCACCCATCCTACTGTCACACAAACATCCTAGTACATCTTAATATGTCTCATATTCCTATCCTTCCATCGCATCTTGAACTACTTATTTATTTACGTAATAGGGAAATAACATACTATTATTGTTTCATATTCTAACTGCTCTTTAGTTTTATCAAATAAGTCCCAAAGCAGAGGCATTTTCAAGTAGACACCACTTGCCTCAATAATTTAGAAAATACATATATCGTCTGATCAGTTATATTAACCACAGAAAATGAAGCCACGTAAGAAAGCTTCTCTCTCTCTTACCCATAACAGAGATGCTGCTACACTAACATTTCAATGACTTGGCATTGATTGGAATTTATTTTCAAATGGTAGTTAGAAAATATTTTATTCTAGCAAAAACAAGTTAGAGCACTAACTATAAAGAAAATGCCTAAAAAGCAGATGCTCCTGAAGATTGTTTGGCATCCTGCTGGACAGCACAGTAAATAATTGTGTCTTCCAGGCCTGTCTGTACAGAGAAGGAAACTCATAGAGATTGAAAAAAATGTTGAAAGAAAGCATAAGAAAATATGACTCTGGAGCAGTATCAAAGCAAAACCTGAAGTGTAACTCAGGTTTTTATTTGTTTTTGGTTCTTTTTTTTTTTCCTCATGATGATGCTGGGGCTTTGTTCAAGATTGTCTAAGATAAATTTGCTTAATAGTTTTCATTCTAATCTCCATTTCTGCAACACAGCATATCTTTCTGAAAATTCTGTTATTTTAATACAAGTAATTTAGAACTAGTCTGTACCCAGACTGAGATATGCTGATCAAAACTGATTAAGGTACCTGTAAGTATAAGAAAATTTTAATATTCAAAATCGCAGAATTTTTCTTTGAACAAAAATGACTGAAGATGGAAAGCTACAGTTTGGAATGAATACAGAGCACTAGTTTGGATTTAATTGAGTTGTGATACTTTCAAAGCCACACTTTGCACATACTCAGTATATTTTTGCATGAATTCTAATATATTTTTGTCATGCTTGAAAAATAAGACCAGCATTGCTGGATTATTTTCATCTGGTCAAAGGAGCCATTCTAAATGATGCAGAGAAATAAATATGCTGGAACAAAGGAGCGGAACTTCAGGAGACAGCTTATGAAATTTCTTTCCAAGAGGTACCTTCCTGTCTACCTAAACATGTGGTTCAGTGGAGACGTAGGGGAGCATCAAGAATCTTTCTTGACAGAACAGGCATTTTGGACAATACTTGAATAAAATTTACCACTATGGTTCAGAGAAATGGGTACACAAAAGCTTATTTCAGTTTTTGTTGTCTTTCTCAAGACTTCAGCAGGGGTGAATGGGACTGCTAGTGCGGAGTGAAAGGCCAGACAAACTGTCCTGTCAAGTCAAGTATGCCCAGCAGATCCTCAGGTCACAAAAGCAGAGAACAGTCAAAAAAGAAAGATAAGATTTTTATGAATTTTGAAATGAGAGATTAAGTAAAAAATTAAAAACAGTTGGCAAATAGCATCCACAAACATTATCAGAGATTTTAGATAATGCCAGTGGACACAAGTTAGTGGGCTACCCATGTATCTGAAACACTTGTTTTCTCTTGAATTTTAGGGTCAAATCCTAATTCTTATTCAGTTATATTGAACAATAATCAGTGACTTAAACAAGGATGAAGGACTTGTCTTGGAGAATTGCATTTACACATTCATCCTGGTTCTACAAAGCTCAGGGTGGTTCAATGTCATGAAATAAATGAACTTTGGAAAATATGACAGTATTATTCTACTTATTTGATGCCTATCACCTATGAACATCTCACAGGAAGCTGAATAAAGGAGGAAAATGATAACCTCTATTCCAGTTAAACAGAATGGGTGAATGGGATAGATTTAGACAAATATTATTAAAGCTAAGCACATGCTTAGTGTGTATTGTATTTAATCTCTGTTCTTGATAAAATACCAAATGGAAACAAAAAATTCCCCCTTAGAACTGAGGATGAAGGGAACTTGGATTATAGTGATTTTGGTGAAAGATGGAGACATTGGAAATGAATTAAATTAATATGGAGACTGTGCTTTTAGATTTTTTATTTTCTCTACTTTATTTTTTCTTCATTTTTAATGAAATTCCAAAAATAAAGGTAAACGTGGCAAAAGAACAAATTTTTTTCATACTTGAGTATAGAAAAAAATCAAGAGATATTACAATTTAAAATATAAACTGTGAAAAGAGGTTGTACATGAACAGTGAATGTATTTAAATACATATTTTCTCCTGTTTTTCCTCCATAAAAAAAAAAAAAGACAGTACTTCTCTTCCTGCTGCTTCATATACTTCATGGCATGAGATTAAGACAGAAACATACAAAATATTTTAGGGCAAGAATTAATACAACTGTCTTTTTAAGGGCCGATAACATTTTCTGTTCTTGGGATTTCATGCAACAAGGTGCTGAACCCCTTGGAATCTGTAGAACTGAAGGGATTCTTAGAATAACAAGATCACAGGATAATTCAGGTTGGAGAGGACCTCAGAAGGCCTCTAGTCCAGCCTCCCGCTCAAAGCAGGGACAGCTGTGATTGATTGCTGCGTTCCTTAAGTGGCTATTCAGTGGCAATTTTATGCAATTATCTGTGCTGAAAGACATTTATATATACAATTTTTCCCGCCTTCCTTTATTTTATGGGAAGGAGAAGAACTGAGGGAGAAATAAATGATTTAGGGGAAGTAATAGTAATTTTTTTTTTTGTCTTCAGGAAAGAGAACCCAGAAGAAAGGAACATGTTGCATGATTGTGTCTTTCTGAACCAAGTACACACAACCATAGTGCAATAACAAATGATGCAGTTTCGGTGACCCTGTCATTAATAGAAGTCTTTAAAGTGTCAACAATGTCATCTATCGGTCTACATCCATTGGGACAGAATCTTATAACCCATCAAGCTTTATTAATTTCCTAGGATTAAAGCAATAATTACTGGGTAGCTGTGCATTAGAAACATGATTCTTCCACTATTTAAGAGTCAGGATTCTGTTAGCCAAAAAATACCTTACGAAGACACTCTCACTCATTGTGAATATTAATTCTTCTTCTACCTATGTTTCAGAAAAGAATTGAATATCATGCTTTTAAAAACATATGCTTTTCTTTCATTCTAAGACTGACTGCTCACTGAATGCATGGGATCTGCTAATGAGTGTTGATTAAGTTTGATCTCAGCTGGGATATTTCGTCTGCTAGTTTCTTCTCCCAGAAGGAAAAATAATGAGAGTAACAGTGGTGCGAACATAATGATAAACCTACGTACAGTTGGAAGGGAAATTTTAGAAATTACAGAAAAGGATGTGATCAAACAAGGCACTAAGGAACAAAGAAATTCGTATAATGACATGATGCCTAGGGATTAAAGGATAAGATTGCTGTTATATGGCACTGTTTTGAATACAAATTGCAAAGTATTATATAGGTAAGTATATACAGTATGTGTGCATGTTTGTATACAAAGTATATTCATGTATCAGTCCTTTATGCATTTGTTACTGCTTTGCTGGTCCACAGAAGAGATTATAGTGTTTACTAGGAAAAAAATGGTCGAAACAGAAGGCCTACCCTGGAGATTAGCAGCTGGTCAACAAGAGGAAATTCTAGAAGCCTATCAGTACTTCAGGCAATTCTTCCAGCTCCAGACAGAGGAAATATTTAGTGCATTAACCCCATGTTTGTGACTGCTGTGTTTTGGAAAGTCTTGTGCTCACAACTGTATCCTTTAAGTTCCATGTCTGACTGGCAGGAAAGCTATGGCAAAAACAGGAGAATTCCTTTACTGCATTGTATCCTTTCATTGTTTACCTAAGACATATCTTTTTCAATTCTAAAGCTGAAAAAGCAGATTTCATTGACCTGTACATGTCAGTCCAGACCATGAAAACTCTCAACTCTAATTAACATAGATAACACTGTGAAAAAGTTTGATTATTATGTCAAAATATTTTTTTTTAGTAATCCACATTATTGAGCCCAAGAAAATTATATAAACTTAACTAAAAAAAAAAAATAGCCAATATAAATTGCATCTCTCATATAAGAAATGATTAGATGATTTCTTATTAGTGTCCAGAACTACGTTTTTTTGCACTGAAAGAGATCTGGCAAAGCTAATAAGCAAATTTATACACAAATGCATATAATCTTTTTTTACCTAAATCAGATCCTAGTGCATCATTTCAGCCAAATCTGGTACAAATTTATGTCCAGATGTTTCTACAAAACTCTTCTAATGACAATATGTGAGAATTCAGATATGCCATCAAGTTGCAACATATTAAAAAACGCTGTCCATCAACTGATTTATGACAGCTGTTTATGCAATTGCTTTTATACATTAGATTTATTCTGTTCTGATTGCAAAGTAGCAATTCACATTGTAAGAGTGGATCATCAGACTTACAGCAATGTTTAACTTGTTATAGTTTGAGTATACCGACACTCAGATGCATCCACACTTAGCCTCCCATTTGAGATGATTGGCATATGTCAACCTCATGTATATGCCGTGGTTATGTAGATCTGTGCATTACTGGGGAAACTGGGTTGAGATTATGACTCGATCCCAAGGCACAAGAAGAGCTGCTGGATGCAACCACACTTACATTCTTTTCTAACTAAAAATTCAGTGTCCAAGTTGCTGAAAAAAATCTTACAGAAAGAGTAGAATTAGCAGTAAAAGGAGAGGGAAAAAAAAAAAGAAAAAAAAAAGAGAGAGAGAGAGAAGGATTTAGGGGGAAAAGACAAGCAATATATTCCTGTTAGTAGTAAGGACAATGATGAAATACTTTCCATTTCATCAGGATGTTAAATAGCAAGTTCTAAAGTTAGACACGGTAAGTCTTAAGACTATAAAATTCACACTTCAGATGTTTCAAACAACTGGCAAAGAATCTCTTTAGAACCTCAGTGATGTTTTCAAAGGAGTGTTGGAACATGGGAAATGCCGGAGGGGTGAAGAAAGCTTTTTTTGTTGTTAAATATAAAAAAAGAAAATATTAGATACCAATAACTAAATAGTTAATATTAGGCAGTAGGAGATACAGGAACTGACTGACAAAAATGAACAGAGATTACCACAATTAATGACAGTCATAGTAGAGTTATGGAAAATAAATTATTAGACTGAAGCAATATCATTTACGTTGAGATCATAAGTTTTCTTGAGAAAACATGGAAACATCATCTAGTCCAAGCACTTCTAATCCTACCTTCTAATCCTACCTTCCAAAACCAAATATGTTCTCTCTTGAAAGATGTTCCTCCAGCTAGATTTTAGAGATACTATAATCCCTAAGTGTTTCTATTTCTGCAGTACTCCAAGGAGGATTTTTGTCAAATATATCACTAAAATCTCTTTGGCAGTGAAATAAATTGATTTTGTCATCTCATTAACCAAGCAGATTGGATGAACTGATTAGCGTTGTTTTATAACATAAGTGGTCATAGTCCTTCTATCCTCTTGTTTTTCTTGGTTTAATAATCCTAGGACCCTTCACTATTAGCATAGATGACTTTCGTTAATCTCTCATCTTTCTTCTAGCTATCCAGTTATCTTCTGGACTCGTGTCTTAGACTCTGTTCAGACTGGCTGCAACTTTGTTTTATGAGGTTGAAAGATTCTGGAATCCCAGATGAGTTTAACATAATGTGGTCGATTGGAATTATTACCCCCAGTGTTTTACATACGTAACATCAAATTTTTGGTCAGTTTGCATGATTAGTTTGCATTTCACCTTAACTTAAACACCCTTTAATTTTTTTTATATCCATCCCAAGAACATTTTGGAATTGTTGTATCCCAAAAGCAAAATATTATTATCTGCTTCTGAAATATGAAATATTTAAAATTTCAATCCTACACAAATGCCTACAGATCACATAAGCTTGCTCTTGTATGTGAATGTGATAAATCCTATTCCATAATTAAAGATGTTATTGGAAAGATTGAATAAAACCAAGCTCAGGATAGACTTTTAGGTAATCCTATTTGAAATGCTCTGCAAGTCTGAGATGAAAATATTGATAGCTATTCTTTGAAGCAAGATACACAGATTCTCCTCCTTGTGATGACTGAACTAGCTCCAAATTGGAAACAACCTAGCCACATTCACGTTGCTATGCTTCTTTCAGTATCAGGTTGGTACATCAGCACAGGGTGGTACTGGCAGATAAATCTTCCAAGGTTGTTGCCAGCCTGGGGATTGTACAGTGAAGACCTGCCCAACAGGTTCTAAAAAGTTAGGAAAAGTTATACTGTATGATTACTTATTGCAAGATTGTGTAATCTACTGATTCCTCATAATCACACAGCCTTTATAAAGGCTTTCTATTCAACTTCATGTGCTTGCCTGCCTACATACATTTGCCTACATACATTTGCCTACCTACATATTCTTTTAGGGCTTTCATTCCAATCTAAAGGTTAGAAGACCTAGAGGTTTTCTATCTTTTTTGGTTCTCCTTGGAGACCAGAATATCTGTGATATTTCAAGATGGGCTCACCCCAGGAATCTAGTAGTCTTTGACTTTTTAGACAGGAGAAACTTGCCCCTCTCTTCACAACAACATGATAGTTGTATACTAATAGTATGGTGTTCTGGGAAAAAAATTCCATCAAGGGCTTCTTACAGAAATTCTCCTGTTAAGCCTCCCTTTTAATGACATTAAGCAGGAGTACAGGCATGTATAGGCAGGTTTAGATACATACATGAGTACATTTATTTATTTATAGATGTATAAACCAATTACCATATTACCTTCCATACTGAAGTATAAAAACAATAAGAAAAATGGGTGCAAAAGAAACAAAATCCTATGAAATATCCTGAAAGCACAAGAGGTCATTTTGGAAAGGGAAGAACCATGGCAGTTGCATTTTCCCTTTGTGGGGGAAGTTGGGTGGAAGGTAATAGAGATTTATCACTCCACTTGATTCACTTCTTGGAAACCAGGATACATTCCTAAAGGCATTTCTTGTCAGAATAGGATGCCTAACCTTAGCTTTTAGATGAGCAGGAAATGGATCTCTCAAGTCTCAAGTCACACAAATATGAAATCCAGGAAGGTATAATATAGTGTTACAAGGTACAGGTGCATTTCTGAGATGATTGCTGATGGTAACTTAGGTGAGGAAGGTCTATTCTTTTTCACAGTTGTAGAAAGAAATTTGTCAGTGACAAGAAAGATGGCTTACATACCTCACATTCCTCAGTGCTGAAAATACCGAAGGGAGGGTGAAGAGGGAGAAAAACGAATTTTGACTGAGGATTCGACAGTGAACTTAATGCAGGTGCAATATTTCCTAAGACAAAGAGTGTTTTGTTTCCCCTTCATCTTATTCCATGACAACGAGCCCCTCCCTTCTCCCTCTCTTTATCAGAGCAAAGTAGATTAAAATGTTGATATCCTTTCCTGGCAAAGATACTTTTACAGTCCTGAGTCAAGTTGTTGCAGCAGGATTAACTTCCTACAGAATTACAAATAACTTCACTAGGTGCAGCAGAGTTCCATGTGTGTCCATTAAGCTGTCCAATTTTGATGCCTGTTTTCCTGAATTACTTTCTATATCTGCTGCCGCACAGTGGCAACCTTTTGTGCTTTGTCAACTCCCTTTTAAAATGTATATAGAGTATATAGCTCTTAAAAAAACTATATACTTAATTAAGGTAGCATATCAGTTCACTCACTGAAAGACAACAACAAATATATGCTAACTCCTTACTAAGCCAAGATAGTGCTTTACCTCTATGTTACTAATTTGGGATATTTTGTTTAGACAGATAGCAAGTTCTTGGCAGCTCAGCATTTGATATTATTGTTGAAAAAATTCTGGTTGCTCCTACCAGGAGTTATTTCAACCAAAGGATTGCTTATAGGCTTCACTTTGTCATAAACCTTACAAAACTTATTCAGTTGTGGGAAGAAAAAGTCTCAAGCTGTGCAACAAGGACAGTAAATAATATCACAGTCCCTAAGAACAAAATGGAAGTGAGTTTTTTTCCTGGTCATAATCACAGAATCACAGAATGGTTGAGATTGGAAGGGACCTCTAGAGACCATCTAGTCCAACCCTCCTGCTCCAGCAGGGACACCTAGAGCACGTGGCACAGGGTGGCATCCAGGCAGGTCTGGAAGATCTCCAGAGAAGGAGACTCCACAACGTCTCTGGGCAACCTGTTCCAGGGCTCTGTCACCCTCAGAGTAAAGAAGCTCTTCCTTGTGTGGAGATGGAACTTCCTGTGTCTTAATTTATACTCATTACCCCTTGTTCTGTCGCTGACTACCAGCGACAAAACATAATAGGTAGGAATGCAGATGCAGAGCTAATAAGTTCAGATACTTTCCTAAGGTGTGTGGTACACAGCTTTGAAAAGGGAGAAATATTAATCATAAAAAAACTGTTCTCCTGAACAGCAATAAAGTAATATGTAAATAAATCCTCATCTTTCTCAGTCAACAAAGGAATACATTCTGTATGAACCATTGTAATCCTCTGTGAATTTTTAAATGAAATTTTGAGATCATAGTTAAATTGGGAGGAGTTGTACTAACAGGTTGTCTAGAGAGGTTGTGCAATCTCTGTCTTTGGAATTTTTCAGGACCCACCTGGATGCAGCCCTTGAGCAAGATCTGATCTCAGAGGTGACCCTGCTTTGAGAAGGAGATTGGACTGGAGACCTCCTGAGGTCTCTTCCCATATGAATTTTCCTGTGATCCTATGATCATAATAAAATCAAAGAAGTAGAAAAGTTCACAAGCTAAGAACCATGAACAGAGATAATTTGAAATATGAATTGAAAAAAAAAAGTTGCACATCTAGGAAAACACTGTGAAATTTAGATATAGAACGAAATAAAAAAAAAAGGAGAGAAATATGCTCAGAGTAAATAGGAGACATAATTTGAATGAAAAGTTTGCAAAGTTTACATAAAGCCAAAATAGATTTTTTTTCATTTAAAAGATCATCATTTGGAAGATCAGAGCATGAATAGTCTCAGATCTTTTGTCATGATTATCGATACTCAACAGTTGTCAAGTCGCATTTGCTCAGGGTCATCACTGATAGATCCACTCTGCTGAATTCACACCACATTGGCATATAAGATTTAAAGACTTAAGTTATTTCTGCAAAAATCAATAATTGTACAAAATCTCTTTATGACACGGAGCTTGAATGCATAACTGCTTATTGCATCAGGTTTTGTCCTGTGCTAACTCCCAGACATCATGCAGGGATTGTCGGGGAGAGTGTTGTTGGCACATCCAAAATTTAACAATTTAACAGGAGAGAAGACTGAGTGTCAGATTCTAGGAATATTTCTTAGCAATTTTTAACATATTAAAGACAAGAAAGAGTTGCCTATGATCCTTATATAAAGAGGATAGAGTTAAGTCCATCAGTGGACAGAAGCTCTTTCTGGAGGACTCTCAAAGCACCAAGAATGTGGTGGCAAGGCTAAAGTCTTAGTATTAGAATGCCTTCACAAAGTCCTTTAAAAGCAAGCACAAGTCTAAGTTTATTGATTGGATTCTATCTCACCAACTATAACAACAAAAATATTGAACTAAAGGGAATTCAAAGGTCCCTGGCTGGACCAACAAAACTGAGACCAGAATCAGAATGTGTGTGACACATCATTACCCGTATATGTAGACATGTAAAGATTCTTACATAAAAGGGAGTGTTTCAGTTAGTAAGTATCTTGACAAAAAAAGTGTAGTAGACACTAGCAGACAAAAAATACCCTAGAATAATAACAAATTCAAAATGGATGGAAAATATTTAAAATACTTGCTTTGTTTGTCCTAGAATCCTGAAAATTATTAGAATCATATAACAAATAAAACAACAGAAAATTTTAAGAGAAATCATAAATCAAAACATTCCTTGAAATATCAGCATATTTTAAAATATGTATATACTTATTAGTATCCTTTTTATAATACAGCTCAATGTGTTTAACAGAAGATTTCAGTCACCATGTCATCCAGTTTCTGAGCAGGCACACTGTCTGGTTTACACACAAACGTACAGCAGAGAACATGCCTAACAGTGTATATAACATGGTGCATGTGCAGACACAAAATCACTGAATATTAGACCAAAAGCAATAATTAGTCACATAAAACATTTGAACTTTAATACCTCAATCAGAAAATGGTTCACGTAATCAAAAGTTTTTGTACAGAAGTCTTGGAATTCACAATTTTTAAAACCTGATATAAAAGAAGTAAAAAAGCATTTTTGACTTGGCTTATACGACTGGTGATTAAGATCATTAAGAGGTTGCTTATCATAAAGAGTGGTTTTTGAGGAAATGCTATATCCAGGTTCCCACATGGTTTTACCTGCGAGCATCTGTAGTCAATAACGTTTAGCTTTTTGGTTAACTGCTGATATAGTATAAGGAAAATTGTATTGTGCAGCCTCAATAGGAAGACTATAGTCTACATTCTTCTCTCATTTGTTACCCTGTTACATCATCTTAGCATAATATTAATGCTCCAGTAGAAGTATTTATATAAGGCCCGAGTGCTTGTGTACTCAGGCCTCTCAAGAGGTAGTCTTCCACTCTTCTCCTAGCCAAGAATGGGATTTTCTCTGCCACTGTCAGGGACATGCTGTAGGAGATGGATCTTTGGTCTTACTCAATGCCATGAGTATTATGTTCTCAGTAGATTTGTCTGGGTACCCCTACCATGTAGAAAAGTAGCTTACAAGATTTTGATAATACATATAATATTTGGAAGTGTGAATTAGTGTCATACTGATTAATGGTGAATGCCTCTTAGTCTGTCTTTTTTACACAGAGACACATTCAGTCTCATCTCTGTGAAATCAGTATAATAACTGCGGGTTTACAGAAATATAATAGAGGGCAG
Organism: Tinamus guttatus; assembly: GCF_000705375.1. The sequence goes on along the minus strand of NW_010584443.1, from coordinate 25,094 downwards.
AATCCAGTCACTTTACTTTTTATTTATTTTGAAAAGCACCCCAAATAATCAAAACACTCTATAAAGAAGGAGAATTTTTGAGTGAAATCTGGAGCATATAACTCCCATTAAACAGGAGGAAAGAACATCTACTATTTCTCTTTGAAAACGCACCAGTGAGAGTCAAGTGAGGTGGCCCATAAACCAGATCACAACAGCTGCACTCCATGTCCGTCTCAGCTCCACAGAATAGGAGGAAAATGAATTTTAATTTAATTTCAGTCATTGGCTTAAATGTTCTGGCTGCAATGTGGGGACTTTGGTGTGATTTTGTTTCTTGGCCCTAGTCCACTTAGCCTTGACATTCAAATAAAGGAATGCAGCTATAATACCAGAAACACCCTGGAAGAGGCTTATGGGCTGTCCAGGGGAAAGAACATTCTATATGTCTGATTTTAGCTAGAAACGTAATTACCAGCATGTGGAAGTCTGGAAATGTAAGTGAGAAAAGAAAGGTGTGATTAAACTACAAGGAAAACCATGCTTCCTTAAAGCTATGCAAAGCTGCAAGAGAGAGCCAAGTCGTCTGCACATAATAGTGAGTGCTTGTTGTTGTAAAAAAAAAAAAAAGTTGTATGTATGTATGTATGCAGGAGGGAGGGTGTGTTCGAGTATTGGGACATAATGACCTTATTTCAGAGAGCCATGATGTGTAAGGTAATTGTGAACCTTTATATATTTTGCTCAGCAGATTAACATAAATATTTGCAGAATAATTTTTGTTACTCCACCATGGACAAAACATTGACCCAAAGTTCATTCCTGTAGCGTAATATATTTTTTTCAGTATCATTTAAATGTCACATTTGACTGATTCTTTTTAAAGCCTAATGCCAGTACAACTCTCCTTGTTATATTTCCATATCTTTCCGTATCTTAAAGTTTAGGAAATAAGCAATGGATACTTGTGAGGCCTCCAGGGTTTCTTTTCCTCTGCTCAGTAGTGTTAGACAATTTTCTACTTTTCTCTATATCACTTTCAGCTAAAGTTATGACTCTAACTCTGTATTTTTCATAATGAACTTCACTGAGGAAACACAGCAAATGCCAGTGACTCAGGCAGCAATGCTGCATTTCTCATCAGTGATTTTTTTGATGACAAATCTCGCTTTCAAAAGCAAAGCTATATTTTGGAGAATAACTTGTCTCCGTAGTTATGTGCGAAACGGAGTAGAAGTTCCACAGTTCTAATTCTATCCCAGCTTATTTTAATAAAACTGATTATGACCCGTGGTAACGTCACAAAAACTAAACAAATTCTTTTGAAATGTCACAGGTGTGATCGTATGCCAGAATGAAAATTTTCCTGTCACTTTGAGGCAAATGAAGCAAAGTGTTTATGTCAATGTGAGGGTCCAAACTGAAGTGATATCACATGAACATTTCTCTGTTTTCTCTGTTTCTCACTTACCAAAGCTTCAAAATGATTTGCCCCAAGACCTGAAAATCATCTTAACTCCATTGGACTTTATGGGCCTTTATTTACTGGACTTGAACTGGGTCATTGGTGGAGAGAGGTTCTGTGTGGTTCTGTGTTTTTGTGTATTACAGAAAAGATTCTTTGGGTATATGAACTTCCATAAGTTCCTGATTTAGGAAGAAAACCCGTAAAACCCTGAGTCATGTGCAGAGCTCCTTAGCACAGATGAGAGGGTGAAGGCAGAGCAGACAGAAGAGCTGCGCCGCAGGCTGGTCTGGAGCAAAAGGGGAAGGTAAGGTCCACATGAGAAAGCTGAACGATGTCTATCAGGTTGCCTCCCGGAAAGGACCAAACACAGCCGCTGATCTTGCAGAAGCAATCTGATGGAACTTTGCATCTCTTTGCATCTCTTAAAGGTTCATTGTGCAAACAGAAATTGAACAGCAGGATTTTAGCACACCTGAAGGTCAAACATGAAGATGAAAACTAAATCAATGCCCCTTCAGAACAGCTTGTCATCTTTTGTGAAAATTCATACATCCTTTGGAAACGTCAGAACTGATCTTTGTTGAAAGCATGCTGCTGGAGAAGGCTGAAATAGTTTGGAATATTAGGTACTGCAAGGATATCCAGTGTTCATCACTGCTGCTATAGGAAGTATATAGATGCTGCTATATAGATTTTTCCAATTAATTCTTAGGATCTATGAGAAAATCAGATCCTTTTCATGAAGACACATATCCAGGAAGAATGTGAAAACAGGCAGATGAACTTCAGGGTTCCTTCTGCTCTTCATTAGTTATATATTTTGCCTCTGACCATTTTTGGGTTACTTGGGTCTCGTAATGTGATACAGAATCAAGTGAAACTTGCTTCAGTCTCCTTCAGTATGACCATCCTCTTCTCTGATATCTTTTCTTGGATGGTAATTTTTATTCCAGACATTGGGAACCAATCATCAAAGAAGGATGGCATACATTTACATTTCCAACATTGTCTATGTGGCTAGGTAAATTAAAAGAGCTTGTTTGCCCTCTAAAATAACATTGGCCCTAGCTGGAAGAAGGATATTAGTTATCTCGGATCAATGGCCTAATCTAATACAGAAAAAAATGTATTCCTCATCAGTTTTATAATTAAGCCTTTTTTAGGTTAGATTTTCTAAATAACAGCTTACTATATAAAGTTTCTACCTCAAAGATCTTACAAATTAACTAAATTACCTAATACCAACATGCATAACTTCTGAACAAGATAGTCACTGTATTCCAGGTAGTCTACATGTCCTGTTAGAGATCAAACATTTATTTCAATCAAATTAATCTTTGTTTTCCTCCACTAAGTGGTGTTATGTATCTCCACTGCGTTTCAAATTAAGAGATCATAGGCTACACAAAACAATTACATATTTGTTCTGCTTTACTCCTACTCAAAAAAGAGCTTTTCTGAGAAAGAAAAACAAATTCATAGTTGTTTTCTAGATAGGATACAGTGATCCAATCTAGATAATACGTACTCCTTTTGCCCTATTCAAATGTTAAGCCATCTAATGCAAATATTATTTTTCAGTAACTGAGATCATTCATTTGCCTACACCTCTAGAAGTCTATGAATGCAAATCCCTCTCAGTTATTGAAGTAGGTTTCATGAGACACTAATGGCTTTGTGCTGTGACTGTTGTTTTACCCCCACAGTAACAAAACTTTTCAACGGCTACATAAAAGTAAATAGTGCTTCACAATGTATTATTTTTATTTCCCTATATTTATGCCATATTTCAATTAATATTCTATGTTGTAGGTTTTGCAGTTTCATTGATACTTATATTTCAATATAATTTATAGAATTTTATACGTAAAATGTATTATAGATTCTGTGGTAGATTATTATTCAGGTTCAGTCTACCTACAAAAGCATCCTCTATCTGATATTGTTATCACTTTTATTCTCAAGTCTTTCTCTGTTGTGTTTTGTGTTATTTATTTTACTGTTAACTTTTCAAGAGCCTTAGTATAAGATATTTTATACACCTTTTTCTCTCTCTTTCTCTTCGTAAAATTAGAAATGGCTTAGAGTATTAAAGCAAACAGGAGTAGCTCTGATGTAAGAAAGAGAAACCAGTGAACAAGGACTACTTCACAAACATAAGGCAAACAAGCCATCCTTAAACTCACTCCTATTGATAATAAAGAGGAGCCTCAAACTGATTGAAGGGACTCAGCCAAAATAGGAAGTTCTTGTGGTGAGACGGCTGATACGGTCAGGCTAGAAAAGCTCTCAACTGCTTCCTGTGGTCACCCAAATTCCAGTGCTTGCAGAGCCGGAGGACACTTTGCATAAAGGATTTCTTAGAATTTTCTATGCAGCAGGCAGGGGCTCTGCAAATGGCATGTGACTCAATAGTGGATGATTTCAGTTCCTTGAGCAAACTAAGATAAAGTAGGAAAATGTTTCCCTGCTTACACTGGAAAGAGTCCCATGAATAAGAGGTACTGCAATAGCTTTACTGATGTTTTGTTGGTGTACAGCAGCTTCCAGCTTAAAGTGGCTTCAGAATAAAGAACACCACCCCTGAGTGACACCTGTTACTGCATATTCTTAATACGAATATGTCAACACTTTGATAGAAAAAAACACATTCCCCTGAAGAAAAAGCTTTTTGTTAAAGGGATGCAAGATGTAGCCTGCAAGGTATTAGGTGCTACCTCAAAGCACTATTTGCACTCAAGTTTCCATCTCTCCATAGAAAGAAAAGGTGAAAAGAGAATGACCCTCACCTGTCTTGCAGAATGAGACTCTGAAACATTGCCAGCCTTCTGCTGTAGAGAACTGATCTGTGTTACAGGACCTGGGCACAGTTCAGCTCTGCACTTTGGCTGGCTGAATTTAGGCTCTGCCATGAGGAGATAACAAGCAGAGCAGACATATGGAGCATTATCGTCTCCTTTATGCAGGAGAAGAACTGACCTGCAAAAACACTTCCACACTGTAGTCCTTCTGCAGACTGGATCAAATCAAGTCCTTGAGCTCCGGAGGCAGGACTGTCAGGAGTGCCCTTGCAGAGCCTCTCCCCAGCCTTTCTTGCCGGTTTCCAATTCTAGTGGCCTCTCCAGCAATTGCTTTTCCATTCTTTGATCTACATTATCAATATATTTTCCTTTAGTTTCTCTCTGTCTTCCAGTTACTGTTCCTATACCAGTTGGCCTCAAGCATATAAAATTCTTTAGTCTACTGTTATTTTATTTTCACTACTCGTGCTCAATGTGTCAAATAAGGTGAAGAATTTAAGTCTGGTATCTAATGTTACTGAACCACACATAGGTGTACTTAATTTTTAAGCATTTTGCTCTGGTGGTGGAGAGATGAATTAACCTTTCTAAAGCAAATGCCTGAAGACTTGATAAAGTCAATGGGGTATATAGGCAAATCTTTCAAAGGGGATCCAATTCACGTAAGGCAGCTTAGACTCATCACACTAGCTCTGCTGCTAAATAAAAGAATATCTACACATTGGCCCAACTCCAAGTTGCCAAGAGCTAGACTCCTTAGGGCAGTTATATCTTAGAGAAATCCAGTTGAAGAGGTCAGGAATAGAACCTTAGAGAGAGAGAATATTCAAGCATTGTGGACCATCAGAGATTCAGTGATTGACTTTATCCATGTTCCTCTTTTATTTGGCAATGATGACTGACTCAGAGGGTTTATGTCTGCATTCTTAGTGTAAATTTCATGGGTCTTATAGGTAGGTTTTCAGTTTATTCACTTATACATTCAAAGAAAAAACTGGATTCTAGTAACTATAAATATATATAATAACAATATATATAAATAATTGTATATAAATAACATAATGTATAATAAATATATATATTAAATAAAAATCTATAAATAATAGATATAATAATATATATAATCTATATATATATACTCTGAATTGTCTCTTGCAGAATGTTAATTATTGGGCATAGAGAAATCCATGAGAGATTAAGTTCCCCAGGATAAAGTTTCCCATCACAGTTTCAGACATGACAAACAGCAGGTCCTACTTGTTGAAGAAGGTACCTCACTATTTGGCATGATGATCAGTCTAGATTTTCCTTCTAGGAGCCTAATTCTCTGCTCATTACTGCAAAGCTCAGTGTTTTCTCTTCTAATTGTGCAACTTTTAGACATTTCAATGTTCAGTATCAGATTTTCTAAATCCCTTCTTGCTTTGATTTTAAGTCATTTAAATAAGAATCTTCTTGCTTTGATTTTAGTCATTTAAATAAGAATCTTTTTTTTTCTCTGTGATAACTTCTAGACATTTGAATCTTTAAAAAACATAGATGTTTTCTTATTAAAAAGACTTGACTTTCTGTTACTAAGAGTATTGCTTGTAAATGTAGTGACCATCATTTTTATTTTGATCTATTGTATATGTGAAAATGAAATATACATTATTACATTCATAAGGGAAAAGATGCTTGGTCTTTGACGATAGTAATTGTTTTCTTTCCAGACTCCATCTTGTTATAATTCTTTGTTACTGAATACACTACCATAAGAGAATTTTATGAGTATAGTTTTTGGCCCAAATCCTGGCTCTATGGCCCTTTCAAAACAGAATGGGTGGAATTAGAGAATTCATAAGGCAGTCTTCGAAGGTATGTTCCAAAGAAGCCAATTCAGCCCCTAGAGTGGAAACTGTGCTCAAAGAAAGAATGTCAGCCAGTTCTTAGCTAGTTTCATTTGGCCAATTTCATTCTAAAACGGAATTTTGGGCTACTGTTTTTTTTTTTAATATTATTGATCTCAAGAGCTACTGGTCTTTCATCTGGAACCACGGAGAATCCAGGAGAGGCGTGTAGAAGAGTTCCAGGGAAGGTTAGTGAAAAATTTGCTTGGAGGAAGGTGGGAAATACAGGAGCCTGGTGATTGCTATCACACAGCAGCTCTTTGCCAAGGGATAAAAAGTGACAAGATCTCTATTTTCTTAGTGACTGCATCCTCTGAATGTTGATAGGAGGCAATTTGCCCTGGGGGAAATGAGTTGCCGCGCTTGCTCAACTTCTCCTTCCTGCAATCATTTTTGACGTGGGTGTGGTTTGTTGGAAGGCTGAATTGATGCTCATGAAGCAAATGAACTGAATGGAAAATATACACTTCAGCTACAATGTGAAAATCAATTTCAGCACGGTTTGCCCTCTCCCAGTGTACTTATTGCACAAGTGATTCATATCGAATTGCAATCTTAGCCCAGTCATTCTGAGGGAATACCAAGGTCTCACTTCCAAATTATTACTCAGAATCGAGTAGGAGGAAATCCCTGTTTAGGAGTGTGAGGGATAATGGAACTCCATCGCAGGATGCCTTGGCAGCATGGAAACACTTTCTCTTGGACCTAATTTAAGTCTGAAATGTTTAATGAGTTGAGTCATATCATGCAATGGAGTAAATAAGGATGAGAAGCAGATCATTTGGGTGAGGTCCAAAATGTAGCATGCCTAAATCCAGGCTTCCCCATCATCACACAGAATGTGGTAAATTTTCCCTTCAACAAAGCCAATTTTTTTTTAAAAAAAAGTAACTTTAAAAAGCCAAGGTTTAAACAAGAATAATTAGTGGGGATCAGCCGAAGTTTATTTTTGCTCTTCCTCTGGGGAAAAAAAAATATTGCTTGTTTGCTGTTGTTGTTTTTGGTTTGGGGTTTTTGTTTTCCTCCCTTTTTTTTCAGAGCAAACAAAACTCCTTTGTACAGAATAACTGTAAATGCTGAAGGGCAGCCCTAGTCAGGCACCAATACCGCATCTACACTAATGATGTACGTCATATAATTCATATGTCTTACGAATTATAGAAAAAAGTATTTAAAAATAGATATTTTTAGTGGTGATTAGCTGCATGAAAAGTGAGTTTTGGGTGGAACTGATTATGTCAACTGAACAGCAATAATCACCATAGTAAAAACATACCAGTGGCATTGAGTCCACATTGATGGAACTAAGAATCTGCATGGAGGTAAACTATTGAGGATATTCCAGTCCTATCACGTCAAAGAACTTGGTGGGTTTACTTAAATTCTGAAAACTTATATATATAAAGCTATGATTATGGTTCAGATCTGTGACCCAATTAGGAAACCTTATCATCTCTTGGGTTCCAGTCTGGTTTCTTGATCTGTAATCAGGACATGTAGGCCCAGTTATATAGCCCATGGTCAAGAGAGCAATCCTTTTTATCTACATAATATCTGTGCTTTCTCTAGTAATTTTTTACCTGTTTTGGTGCTCCCATATAACATCAGTTATCTTGGGAGGTGAGAACAGTATGGCTCCTACATGAATCAGGAATCCTCAGAATAATCCACAAACTAATCATTCCTTTGCCTAAAGCCCTGGGGGAATTTAGTCA
>NW_010584442.1:0-11248 GCF_000705375.1 Tinamus guttatus | reverse complement strand
CGTCCCCACCCGGGGGCCCCCCAGCCGCGGGCTGCCTGCCGCCATCTTGTGTACCCGCCCGGAGAGAGGGGGTGGTCTGCGCAGGGCTCCGGGCATGCGCTCCGCCCCGCAGAGGTCATGGCCGCCTCTGGGGGCGCCAGCCCCCGAGCCCACCGGCAGACCAGCCGCAATCCCCGACAATGATCTGCCATTCATTTTATAGCCTTGTAACTTAAAGACTTTTTACTTTCAGACTGTTAAGGAAAACTCACTGTGACTGAACTTTAATGCGGTCCAGATGAGGCCTTTAAACCCTGATACAAGGGTCTGAGGTGAGGTGTGGCAGCGGTGCTGCTTTGTCCAGTGCGATATGAGCGTCTCAACGAGAATGTGCTGGCATTTCTACTGGCATCCTGGAGGTGAAAGCTGCTGCAATATTATATTTCAGAGTAGTAGACACATGCTCCATGTTGCATCAGCTTGCCCTGGGGACGGGGTGGGCAGGATGGCAGCCAGGACACATCGCTGATACACAGAGGGACAACACATGGGAGCGAGTGATAAAAGGCCTATACTGCAGGGGCCTCACTTCATCAGAAACTCATCACAGTCAGAAGCAGTTCTCTGTGGTCAGTGGCAAAATGCAGGAAATTTCACTCACCTCAACCTAGATTACAGAGAGTTGCGAGGGGATGTTGTGTCATACTGTAAATAGATGCAAATGGGGACAGGCTCACATTTGAGAGAGAGAAGGGCAAGGGGCATCCATCCTTGTGATGTGTGGAAACAGCTACCAGAGCCCTGTCATATTTAGACCCCAGTGCGCCAGGTAAGCTGCGAGCTAGGCAGGCAGCCAGTGCTTCATATGCAGAGTTCTCTTGGGAGAGCGAAAGGGGTGCATGCCACATCCCTTGCCTCGCTCTTCCTCAGAAAGGGCACCAGGTTTGAACCAGCTGCACTATGTCTGCTTCCCCTGTCGCCATCCAAAGCGCTGTCCCTCCTGGACATCTTTGCCCTCATGCTGAGGGCACGCTCTGGCTGCCCCGATCAGGCGGTCAAGCAACATGTGCACAGCTCCCTTCCAGTCTCTCCCACGGTCTGAGAGGAGGCCTGAGGACCTTCCCTTCCTTGCTCTGGCACTTCCTGAGAAGGGGAACCTCAGGGATTGTGTCTCAAACATGGTGCAGGAAGGGATGGACTGGGATGCGGCAGCATGGGGACATGGTTGATGGGAAGGAGCAACATCCTCAAGCTGCTGAGCAAGGGTCATGATCTGGTTAGAAGAGCCAGTGCAAACAAGAGCCACCAGGATTTGTTTGCAAATCGCTCCTGGGGACACGGCGGTGGAGTTAGTAGCTCTCCTCCCAGCACACAGGGACCACAAAGCAGGTGTCCCACGAGGACTGAGGAGTCTTTTTCACCCCCTTGTGCCTTTGCCCCTGCTGGGTCACGCTGCCCAGGGGCTCGCTGTCAGAGGGGCAAGCCGGTGGGGTGGCGGGAGCTGAACTGACGCAGTTATGAAAATGAACTTATTGAGGTAAAAAGATCCTTTTTCTCTCCTGACATTTTCAGCTACTTAGTTGCTTAATTATCTGTTACCAGAATGTCTCCCTACAAGCACCAGCAATTTCACCCATTAGCAATTAGTGAGAACAGTTATTTTAGTGAACTTTGTGCAGTTGAATAAATAGATTAAAATCCATCCTTCTGCATATGACTACATGGCAGATTCCCAGCTAGAGTAAGCTGACTTAGCATTATTCATATTAACATTTTACTTGTATATTTAAAAAAGCAGTTGAAAAGGATAAATCTTTTTTTCTTTATGAAGAATGACTTTATATCTGCTTATTTGGGTTTTCTAGCAACCATATGCGCTTTTGTCATGCAAATAATTTCAGCAGTGATCCAATGAACAAATAATTTTCTGCTTGATCTATATTCTTGCAATTAATATATGCATTTTTATAAACAATAGCCAGTAGAAATTGCTTAAAATATGTCAGGCTAGAGTAACTTCTAAGGAAACCACCTTCACTTTAATGTGTGATCAAGTCTTCCAGCTCCAAAGTATCATAACAATTTTAAGAGAATTTATAGTGAAGTTACATCACAAACAATAATTTCACTGGGCCATTAAAACTTCCCAATGGAAGATTCATACCAAAACGTGATGTAGTAATAAGAGCCATTTTATCATCTGCAGATAAAATACATGTGTCCAGAAGCTAAGCAGTCGTGTCCTATCTTCCAAGACTTTGCGATACAGCAAATTTAATGTTTGCTAGTTAGCTGTTCTTAAATAAAAAGATCGGGCAGCTCAGCCCATACAGAGAGGACAGAAACTGTGTGTGCGTGTGGTGCAGTCCAAGAGCAGAAATGCGAGCTGAGCTATCAGGTATCTCATAGCTCAAGGTGTGAGTTAGCCTGAGACACCTTTGTCATTAGCTGACCTGGCTCATGTCTGAGCATCCGAACGCAGCCTGTGCATGCCCGAAACCAGTGGCAGGTTTAATCCCTGTGCTGCTAGGTGTCCTGGGGCCTGCACGGCAGGTGCACTGGGGCCTGCACAGTGGCTTCAACACCTGGTAAAGGTGGCATTCGTGCGAGTCCGCCAGCCACCCAGAGCAAGGGGCAGCCCAGGGAAGGGCTGTGGGAAGGCTGGTGTTAGAGGGACCATGGCAGGAGCTAGGAACACTGGCCCAGCCCACGGATGCCTGGCAAGGAGCACGTGGGCTGAGCCCTCCTCTGAAAGTTCGATTCAGTCACCTCTACAGAGGACGTTCACACTATTTATAGCTGTGCACTGGAGTATGGGGATATTTATTTATAAACAGCCTGTGTTACTTTAACCCTTACCTCCTGGAGTCAGTCCTACCAGGGCGCCCTCTCCTCAGTGCCAGCCCATAGCATTAGCACCAAAGCAGACAACTTCAGTGTTGTTTCTTACCAAAATGGCTTCTGGAGCCTGTGATTCCTGATATAAATGCCCAAGAAAAGCTTTCACAGAAGTGAAGGAAATCCCAGCAGCTGCTGTAGGCCTTGGGGCCTGGGAAAAAGCACAGCAGCTCACAGAGACACGAGATCTACCCATCCTGAAGGACTCAATTTTACATTTTCAGCTCACTGTTCTAGGTGTAATGATGGACTAACCAATCACCCGTGATACAGATATACCTGATGTTGACCTAGTGTTGTTAATGCTTTTATACAGTATTTTTCTGTGTCAGGTTGTTCAAAAGGCACTGATAAATAAAGGTTTCCCGAGCTAGTTCTTTAAATATTTTTTCACAGTTGTATCTATTCTCTCTACTATCATTATTTTTTTTGGCTGTTCATATCTTGGCTGCTCTGGGAAAAAATGTTTAATGCAAGAGCATAGCTGCCTGGTGCTCCCTCAGCTGTTCTCTCCTCCCAACTTGTGGGAAGAAGCCCTGCAAAGTCTTTTTGAACAAAATGTGCTTTGCTGGCAGTGACCAGAGTCAGGATCATTCAGTAGCGTTTCAAGGGCCTCCTTCTGCTGCCATCTAACAGGGACTCTCCTGCAGTGGAGCAAAGGCAAATCTCAGCACTGATTAAAGACTAATTGAAGGGAAAGAAAGGTCAGAGGAAAAGAAATGGGGGCTATACGCCTGTTCTAAGGCATACTTCGAAGTCTCCCTATGACAACCCCCTCGCAGTGCACTGATGCCACAGTGACCTTCTCTCTTGTGCCAGAAGCAGCAAGGGACTAGAAAAGGTGCTGTTGTTGCAGGCCTCAGACCTGCCTCTGAGGGGCTTGCTGGTGTAAGACCCTGTGGAGACAGCCCGGAGGGACGGGTTTGTCTGAGACATATCCTTCCAGATAAGTGTTCCCCTGATCCTTTTTCCCCGTTCACTCAGAAATGTCTTCCAACAGTGCTGATGAGCTGCCATTTCTGGGAGCATCATATTTCAATAGCTCTAAACTTAACAAATGAGTAGGCACAAGCCATATGTTCAGAATAGATTTAGGTAAATTTGGAGAAAGCCTGTTCCTCTGGGAATGTCCCTTTCCTCACTGTAACTACTGCCATGTGCCCAAAGTTAGACTGTATTCCTCTGAGTCTTGAAGCTGCCTGTATTCTTCTGGGTAACAGCGAAGGCTACAGCTGCATCCTCAGGAAATGCAGCTCATGTTGGTGAGGCTAGTTGTGATTCCTGGTGTTTCATCAGACTGTGTTGACTCCAGCTGTAATTCAGCTGCATGCTGCTGCAGCGGTGCCTTGTCTATGGCTCTTGTCCTCACCTACGCACCTCTCCACAGGCCAAGAGGTCTCTACACAGAGGCAGAGGTGACACAGGGAAGGACATGCACCAGTTGGTGAGGCTAACCCATCTACTGCGTATGAATTACCAGCATCTGGCTTCACTGAGTCTGACATGGCAAAGGTGAAAAAGTAAAACCCACATCACGCTCACTGACAGTGTCTCAGACATGTCACTGACAGCTACTGAGAATCAGCCAAAAAGTGCAGAGTGGTGATTTATACATGACTGTCAGAAGTAACCTGATGAACTTCTTGAAGGATGAAAGGACCTCCATCTCCACCTAGATCAGTTTATATTGATCCCCCTGATTGTCTGAGGGAGCAGCAGTTGAGCTCGCTGGCTTTCTGACATATGGAGAAGAAAGGAAATGAGTATTATTAGCTAGCTGGAGCATGCAAGTCTCAGTTTACATACAATTCTTTCTTGCTTGTTTATTCAGCTAAGTTAATTGAGAGAGAGAGAGAAAGAGAGAGAGAGAGAGAGAGAGAGGCTTCAGGAGTTTGATTTGCTTAGCTTAGCAAAGAAATATTTGCTGAGACTCCTTTAAGCAGTGAGAACACTGAGCCCTAGAGGCCCTTTTAAGCTCAAGGAGAAAGTCACAGGCAGAACTAGTGGGTGGAAATTTAAGAAGAAAATCCAAGTAAGGCATAAGTTACCATTTTTAAACAGTGGGGGTGGCAACTTTTGGACAAGCTACCAAAGAAAGTGATAGCTTATGCAAATCAAGAGATTTTCAGCAAGTTTAGTCTTGTCCAGGAACATTAGAAGAGCATGTGCATGGCAGGCAGTGAATGACCTTCAGTGTAGAAGGGTCTACAGGAAATGGCCTTTTCTTGCTTCACCTTTTGTGATTAAAAAGTGTCTATTCTGCAGATGTAAAACTGAGTTCTGACCTACTATCCTGACATCATCTTGCTCTGACTGCAAAGCCCTGGGAAAATTCACTTGGTAACACCTCTGATACATGGAAAATCATCAGGTTTTGCACCAAAAATTAAGGGACATAATTTTGCAAAGGTCACATACTAATCTCTGAATGCCACAGGCAGCCTTATGCTGCTCATCTTACTTACTTATTATAAGAAATTAATAAAACCATTACCTCACCAAGCCTTCTCTTGACAGATGGTTATCTTGCTAAATAGATGGCTTGACACTAGATCTGCTTCATGCTGAGGCAGGAGTCCAGAACACTCTTGATTTGTCTCCTGGAAGTCACTGCGACAACTTTGCCTCCCTTCTAGGAACAGCAGGCCTTTTCTGTTCAGACGGGTAGTGATGGAAAAGATTGTCTAACAGAAGCTGGCTGCTTGGTTTCTGAATAACATGGACATTAGCTACTTCTGCAGCAGAAATTAGAAGTTACCACACTGAATCAGGATCACCAACAGGAGATGCTCTTTGTTTTTATAGTACTTTAGGTAAATACAGTTGTAACTATTTTCTAATGCTACTCCTTAGGATTATTATTTTTAGTTTATATAATTTCTCTCCAACTCCTGATTTTTGGCAAAGCAAAACAGTGGCTAGGCCAGGAGTTAATGATTATGAGATATGCATTTATCTCACTTGGTGCCATGTCGATTTGTTCTACTTTCAAATATTATTTGCTCTTATGAATGCTGCTGTTCTGCCAAAGCTGAAGACAAATAACTATTCATTTTCCAAGAAAGAAAGAGCTGTGACTTGATTCCAATTAGCAAAGTGGGTTTTAAGTATAATCTTTGTCTTCCTCCCTTATTTTATTCTCATTTATCACTTTTGCTTACTTGTCTTCTGTTACTCTGTATTCTTCCAACTCTTCTCTCATATCTATACTTGCTGTAAAAACGTCTTGAGCAAAAAGTGTATTCGCAGGCTCTTGTCTGAAAAGACAGGGGTCCCGGAGGCTATATTGATTCTCTAGCATGCTTATGCACTTTCAAGAACTGTCCCACTTACAAACATTTGCCAAGTAGCTTTCTCCTGCTCTGTAGCCGGCATTCCCTTTGAGTTTGTCCTTACCTTTCATTTTTTGTTCTGCATGATGGTGCCTCAGGTTACTGTCAGGCAGTCAGAGCTACTTATTGCTTCACAAGTGTTTTGCTATTTGCTGTGTAATTGAAGATGGCAACAGTGTGAAGGACCAAAAAAGAACAACAGCCTGTGCTCATTTTGTTGTTTTGCTAGGGATGGTTTCCTGGTGTCTTCTTTGCTTTCCGGTGTAAGTGGGTTGATTCAGGGATCAAAATGAAAGGTATTTTCCTCTATGCAACATATTCCAATTTACCAGGATTTTTCTTTCTGGAGTAGATGGCCACAGAGATTTTGACCACTGTCATATAGGGCACATATGAGAAGAAGCAATGAGCAGACAGCCATATCCCTCCTGTGCTTATTATTTCTTATCTGACTGGAAAGTGGAAGGTGAGTAAAATGCAAATGTTGAGTCTGCTAATGACTTACTTCATCATGCATTTATCAAACTCAGTACCTACAAATAGATAAAAAGCTACAGACTTAATTTAACTGGTATGATTCATAAAAGGGCATTCCCCGAAAAATTAAGCAGCTGTTTAGCTTCACACATGAATCTATGAATCCATGTTTATGTCTTTCTAAAACTGGACTATAAATAGGATGTGATTTGAGTTTTGCAGCAAGAAGGATTCAGAAAGAAAAATAAATAGTAACATTTCTAGCAATGAATGCCAAACATTCAGAAATCACAGCAGATAAGACCTTTTTACCAAGAAAGGTTATCTGCTAAATATTAAGCCCTAAAAATCATTTTTTCCTCTTTTGATTTTCTCTGGAAAAATAGCAGTAGAGCCAAGGAAATAATCTAAAGTTCATTGCACATTTGATATAAAACCTGCTTTAGCCAGTTTTCTGCCTTGAGGTGTATAATCAGGACTAAAAAATGCACCATAAAATCTCAGCAAGAATATCAGAAATAATCACATCTCACTGCTATTTATATCTGCTTTTTCAGTTCCTCTTGCTCATATTGCTGTGGTGATGTCTAAAACAGGAAAATCAGTTGGATGGAAATGTTACGGCTTATTCCCACTCCTAAGGAATGAATAAAACCTCCTGAACAGTCAGAATCCTACCAGCGGTACCTGGAGCCATAGGAGTGCACGCTGCCCTCCTATTTTTTTAAATAAAATTTGGCATGAATCACTTTTTGAAGGCTTCCTTAAATCCCCACAAAGGCATAGCTTGGAGAGTGGTGAAAGGAAAAATTGCCTGTGATGACAAAGTGCATTTCACAAGCGTGCGGTTCTGCCTTTGGCACTGCACATGCTTGTGTGTGCACCGAGGTGCTCATCCCTCGCTTTGCAATCTCTTAGCTGCTAGTGTGCAATGAAAAAATGTTTGAGCTAAAAGAGTGGGATCCAGTCCTCCTAAGCTATTGGCCCACCAAATTTAAGATGCCTAACAAGGCCGATGTCTGCAAGAGAATACCCTGCTCTGCAGAGCAAATGGACCTGTGCTTTGAAGTCTTCCAGATACAGCACGCTTGCTCAAGTGTGCACCAGCACCTCTGCCCACACCATGGACTGACACCCGAGCAAGGCCGCTTCGCTCAAAGCCTAAAACTTAAGCATGAGGTGGGTGCCGAAGACAGACCCCTAGGTTAGGCCAGCCAGAGGAGTCCAAGAAATTGGTGGTCTCTCACATTCACCCTTCCAGCAAGCAGAGGTGCCCAGTCTCCATGCTGGGCAGCAGTGAGCAGCACTTCGCTCACCAGCACCGCTCGGTATAGCTTTCCAAAGCACTGAGGGCAGGAGAGCACAGCCCCTGCACGTGGAGGCAGCTCCACAGGCACCAGGGAGCATTTAGGGTGCAGGGCCTGCTCAGGAGTGTCCCCCAAGGACTGGAGGAGCAGGAAGCCAGCTCGGATGTGTTAATTCTAGCCTTGTAAGAAGGCATGGTCATGTAGCAGTGATACCGTACCAAAGGCGCACACAGCATCATCTATTCCAAACTGGCCCCAGCACTTCTCCAGAACACACACACGCTAAGGAGCTTTCTAGGTAGGTGCTGTCACCACTCATCCTTTTTTAAAAGCGTCTCGCCATTTCATACGATCCCTGCCATTCCTCAGGGGAACATGTGCTGTGACGTCTGCCAGTGCCTCCAGCGCGGGCACGGCCACAGCAGCCGGTAACGCCACCAGCAAGCCTGGAGCTAGCAGAGGGCCAGACACTTTCCTCCGTGAGTGCTGCCCTCCTCCTTGCGTGGCGTCTCACGTGTGGGGACAGGCTGCGGTGCTGCGAGCAGGTAGCGTGCATGGCCATGGCGGCCATGCTGCAGGCAGCCTGGCCTGGCTGTGGGGCTCAACGCTGAAAGGAAGCTCCATCTCCTTGGGCAAGTAGAGTGAGCAAGGGGGACATGAGACAGAGCCAGAAGCCCCAAAAATCCAAAATGAACCCTAAAAAAAATCACATCTGAAAACAACTCAGATTAAAAAGAAAATAGAGAAAACAATACCATGCTACAAGAAGCAAAAAGAATGGCAAACATATCTCTGCTTTTAAAATAAACTTGGGCTGCTTCTGAAGTTTCTTTCCATTTCTCAGACCCAGAAATGAACTGAAGGAAAAAATAGGCAAACTCTGAAAGAACATATATTTTTAAAGTTGTTTGTCTATGTGCTGGAACACTATAGAACTAAATAACTAAACTAAAATAACTAAAATAACTAAATAACTAACTGCGTGTAAACCAAAAAAGGAAATGACAAATGAACCAAAGCTATTTTTGGTGGGAAATAAATAAGTAAACAACAATAACGACAGAGACCTGTAATACCGAGAATAGCCATTATTGTGTTTTACCTTCTGACCTCCGTCATGAAAACAGCTGTTTCCTAACTGCTTCATAGTTCTACCTGCCAGAAGTAGATGACAGATGAAACTGTAACCATCATGCCATCATTTGGGAAGGATCATTAGCACTACTCTGCAAAAAAACAAAGGTAAAAAAAATACTAAAAATCAGTTTACAAAATAAGCATAATTATTTTGTACACTCCTCAGCACTCAGATATTTTCCCTTTAAGCTGAACAGCTTCCCTAAGCACTGTGCAAGCCATAACATCACTTGCCTACTGGCTTAGCAATAAAAACTCTCCCCTTTGCCTTCTTCCCTTGCACTCATTCCCATATGTGACTAAAATCGCCAGGAATGGCTCATGGTGAATACAGACCATGAACTTGGAGCAGAGACATGTTTCCATTTGGCCAGTTAAAACCTTCATTCCAGCAGTTTGGGGTTTGAAATTCTCTATTGCCAGCACAGAAGAAATGCTGGGCTTCTATCCTGCTCCAGCACTGGTTCTGAGACTGCTCCTTCCAGTGCCAGCATCATTTATCTAATGCATCCTCCCCACATTTTTCTGTTTCTCTTTCAGACAACATGAAAATCTGCAAGCAAAACTGTGTGAAGTCCCATGCACGCAGTGGTTCACCTTGGCAAACATATCCTATTCTGTGCATAGGTAACACATTCTGCCTTCAGAGTCTCAATATTTCTTTCAGGAGAATGTTTCAGCATTAAATTTATTTTTTATTTTCTTCCTTAAAAAAAAAAATCATCTGCTTTAGAGGTACCATCATCGGAGGTTTTCTTCAGACTCCTCATTTACATGTCTGGTGTGGAGCATTACTTGAGGTAAAGAGGTTAAAAACTCTTCATTTTTTGAGCCAATGCTACATTTGACTTCTTTGAAAAGACTCAAAGCTTTACCCCTTACAAGGATTAGGCCAAATGCTACCTGCAACAGTACTGTAGAGGCTGGAGCTAAAACATGGGGATTTGTAAAGACTGGCACTGGCACTGGTCCTAGCCTTCTGGCTTGCGTAACCCAAGTCCTCTATGACTGGGCAAGTGGATTTGTGTTGTTTTCAAGCTGAGCATCTAAAAAGCATGTTTCAAAAGCATTTGGGGCTTTCCAAGGATTTGTCTAAGTGGCTAAAGCTCATTCAAGTCAGGCCCCTAGTTCACCATGAAGTCCAAGCTGAATGAATCTAAGTAAAGGTAAAAGATATCTGCATTTCAGGCCTATACCACATTACCTCTGTTCCAGTAGAAGGCAATTCCCTGTCCTCCCAGTCAAAGGTGAAGAAGGTCATCAACACAGCAGACAAGATGTAAGTGGTTTGGATATGGGAGAGTTGGAGTTCAAGCAAACTGAGACAGGATGCACACGCCAGGCTGTAGGAGGAGTACTCAAAGTGGAAGAGCTGGGAAACCGAGGGAAGGCACCTGTACAGTTGTCATAGTGTGCAGATAGTATAGGCCGCAGAGAAGTAAGACTGAACAGCAGAAACAGCAGCCCTCCTCTCTTCCCTGACCACTGATGTATGCTTCTCAGACATCAGCCAGGGATGAAGCCCAGGCTAGGAAGTCAGTAGAGATTGCTCCTCCCCACTTGGAGAATATTTCTGGGTCTGAGGCCTAGTTGAGGCAAGGGAGCAGATGGTTGAACTCCTGCCAAATGATCAGCAGCCAGGAGGCTCCCCAGAGAGGAAGCCACAGCAGTGGGGTATTCCAGTAGGTTTTAATACGGTGTCCAAGGACTAGCTGTAATGTCATAAACGGTCTGGACAAAGTGGCACAACTCCCTCGCCACTGCTCTGTACCACCCTAAACCAGGATCTTCTCATTTCAGTTCCATTGCCTTCCATATTGCAAATGTTTCCACATGATATCAGGTCTTCAAAAATGCATGAAAGAAAGAAAAACGACTGAGACAACACTCACCAGACATCAAATTTCCAGAAAAACTTTTCTATTTCCAAAATTGTTCTCCAATGTGCTTCAAATTGCCTTTAGTGACCAGAGCTGATCACTGGTTCCTTAACAACCAGTAACACTCATATGATGTATTGGAGATTAATTTAATTTTTATCTAAATGTAAACACACTTCCATATTAACCACTACGCTTCTGCTGCCAACATCCAGTTCCTTTCTCAGCACCAATCATC
>NW_010584441.1:20023-34699 GCF_000705375.1 Tinamus guttatus | reverse complement strand
CAGGTAAATCTCCCTTTGCCACAACAGAGCTGGGAACAGGAGAGTACAGGCTACTTTACCAGTAGGAGTTCACTGCCTAATTAAACTGCTTTCCTGACCTCTGTGTTCTACCACATCATAGCTCAGTCCTTGAGGCTAGAGGGGAAAGTTTGCCTTTTGTTTTCTTAACTTAGACAAAGAGGAATCAATTTAAATTTGACATGCACGTTCAGGCTGATAAAAGGGAATTAACAAGAATCATGATTGTTTATTGGAGAGGTTTCACAAGATGGTTTTTTTCTTTCTTTGCTCTTTGTTCTCTACCTTTGTTCTTTGTTTTCTACCTTTGGTTTGTCCCTCTTCATACAGCTTCACACTTATCCTTGTGCTCAAGTCCCACCTCTGCATCCTGCCATCCCTCAGCAGGCAGGCACTGTAACTACTATTCCTGCAACATGCAGGCTCCATCTTTCCCACCCATCCCCTAATAAAGGTTTTATGGAAACCATGACCTGTTTCTCAGTCACAGGTTCAGCAATAAAAAGTAGATATTGAGAGAGGGGAAGAATATAAAAAGCAAGCAGTATAGGTATAAATGTGTTTGCACTGTTCATGTGTTTGTCACACCTCTGCTCCACCTCACGCACAACAACTTCTAAGTATAATTCCAGAAAATAGCATAGGCTGTTATTTTTTTTTTCTGTATTTAATATGGGAAAATTGTTATCCTGCAATAATTAGTATCTGGAAATTAAACCAGGAGATGATAAAACTACAGCTGTGTCTTCTGGGGACAGCAGTGTTTGATCCTTCTCACATTTGGGAGGAAGCCCCTCTGGAGAGGTTTGAAGGACTCGATTTCCCACTAATTGCCACGAACTCTTGCGGATGCCTTTTGCGTTTTCAGTTGATTCCCCTGCTCTCCGTTCCAGTCCCTGGGTGAGGAGAAGGGCTGCAATTTGGTAGCAGACTCAGCCTCTCAGGAGACAAACGGTTACCCCAGGTCGCACGTGATTGCAAATGGAAGGAAAATGCAAGATGGAGTAACAGGACCCAGCTCTAGAGTTTCGATGATATATGAGATATATAAAGAAAAGGGAAAGTGTTTGCTCACTTGGAAAGGCCTGGGAAAGAAGGAAGTTGAGAGCGTCAGTATCAAGCCAAGGCAGAAAAAATAGCAGTCAAGATACCCATCAGTCAAGAGAAGGCAACTGCTGGTCCTTCTCCCTCAGACTGCAAAGAGCAGAGCAGTTTAGTGGTCCAGGGGACATTTCTCATAGTGCTGTTGAGCAGGGCCAGCAGACTGAGCTGGGCTGCTGTTGGGAGCTATGGGCACCCTGCAGGGCCTCAAACACCATCACAGCAGCAGCAGCAGCAATGTGGTTATTCACCTCTTTCCAATGCAAACAGCAGGCTTGGGTCCTCTAAGAGATGGACAGACTTGAAGAACACGTGGGCATCATGCACGTGGGCCCTATGTCCAGTGGCAGAGCGCAAGGATTGCTCAAGGTAACGTAACCTTTGTGGCCTCTGCCAATTAAAATAATAATAATAAGTCCCCTTCAGTCAGCACTGGAGTGATGTGTTCAGATAGGTCTTTGTCATCATTGGGTGTCCTGTGCCTTCAGCAGGCAGTATTGTCCTGGAGGCCACCGTGCCCTCAGGCATCTCTGTGATAATTACTGCAGTTGTCAGCTTGCTGACAATAGTGTTGTAATGTGGATTTATAGGAATCTGGCATGATGGCTCCCAGGAGGAGATAGCCATCTGCTTCTAGGCTGCGGTGGAAATTGCATCTGCTGACACTGGACCACAAAAATGGGCTTCCTACTTTGAAATCAGTAACCCATGACTGATTTTCTTGCCAAGAGAACAATTAGGACTACTGCAACTCGCCTCAAATCTTCGGCAGTTTTGATTTTATTAGTTTATTTAGTATTTAGTTATTCGGATTTATTATTTACAATTATCACCTGCTTTGCATAGCAAAGAGTAACTCACTAGGACTTGGCCAGATGAAAGAACTCCTGAAATCTGAAACTGGAGGAGCTGATAAATGTACATCTCCCCTTGTTCGCTTCTTGGTAGAAACCCTGTGTTTCTGTCTCTCCCTTTGGCAGTCCTATGAATCTTGGGCTTTTGCTGTATCTCCCGTACCAAAATGTGTGTAGGTGTTGAAGGGACTGATGAGATTGTGTTGGGTGTTTAACATAGCTTGAGAACATAAGACAGTCAAAAAGCTAATGGACCAGGGTAAATCTTAGTGAAGAGTTTCATTGTCTATCTTTTCCCATTCAATATGAATTATCCTGAAGAAAACCGGTAATCTGCTCTGTAGTAACTATTGTATATTGATCTACCTGTCATAAGGTCCGGTAAAGCAGGACATTTTTTATATCAAAGGGACACAGGGAACAGTATTAGCTTGGGTTTTTTTTGCAAGTAATAGCAGATTGTGTGTGATTCTGGGTATTAACACTGTGACAGAGAGATACCACATCTCAGTGCTTTTTGTTGTGTCTTTGTACAATTCTCAAGGTTAGATTTGCACTGTACAAACAAGCATTTAATAATAAATAAAAAACAGCCAAATGCCTTGTGAAAGAGGGGGTTTGCACCAGTAGTAGTATGACTGGATCAGTGCAAATCCCGGTTATAGGATACTGCACAAATGACTTTCTTGAGTCTTGAGTTTTCTTGAGTTTGAAACCTGTGCTATATCAAGACAACACAGAAACGCCTTGCACATCTGGGAACTAGATACTAATATCCCCTGTGCTTTATACATCTCTCATGCTCACCAAATGGCTTTAATAAAGCTTAATCGGATCCGCTGGTCTCTCCAGAAACAATATCTTACGTGTCTATCCCATTAGTATAGTTTGGTTTACATCCTGGATGGACACAGAGGAAGCGTTTTTTCCTGAACAACACCCAGGTATTTGGTGTGACTTGTCTGGCTTGTTCTAGGAAAGTGTTACTGCAGCCCATGAATGAGCCCTCTAATGAGAGGCTCGTTAGAGCAGTGGCTCGCTCCTGCCTCCTGCGTACCTAGCCCTGAAATGACTTGCTCAGCTTTCTGGAATGTGAGTGCGAAGCCGATTAGCAGCTCCAGCATTGCAAATACAGGGCTAAGGATCTAAATAGCAGAAGGATTAAGTCATAGGAAGGTTTGCAGAACAACAACAACAAAAAAAGAGCATCAGCACCAAACACCCTGAGTAAAAGGAATTATTATTCCATGATCACGCAATGGAAGTGCAAGGGGACTGGCTCATAGGTGAGCAGAGACCATCTTATGCAACACAAGTTTCAGAAAGCCAAGGACTAGTTGTGCTACTGATACGGGTTTTACCACACTTAGCCTATTGAAAGCCCTTCTTAGAAATTAGGAAGATTGTTACACAGAATTTTGGCCCTTTGGACAGACAGTATCTTTTATAAAAAAAAAAAATTCAAGGCACCAGGACTAGATGCCACAAATTGTTTTGGGAATCACAACTGCAGGTGTGTCTTTAACAAGTAATGCATCTCAGGATGTGCTTCCTGAGCTCTTTACATTTTATGCAGCTGGAAGGAGTATGGGCTTATTGATAGATTGATGCATTTTACAGCCACAGGAGACCATTATGATTATCCAGCCTGATGTTTTTTCATAGGATATTCCCATAGAGATCTGTTAATTTTTTGCATAAAGGCTGTAATGTTTGTGAGTCCTATGGCATATCTTTTAGAAGAGCATCTAATTACTGGAGAATGTACTGATCATTATGGAAATTGCATTTGAATGATAAATTTGCTAATTGCTCTTGTTCTGTGCACTTGGCTCTTTGTGGCCGTTTGCAGAATATCAGTGCTGTAGCAGCCATAAAGATGTTTTAAAATGGGTTCAGAGAGAATCAAATTCATATAAAACAGTAGCAGTATCAGAGAAACACAGACTAGGATGTTAAAGTATGTTAACATTCTGAACAGTGTTTTCTGAAACTTTAAACACCTCATAATATATCTGAATTTAATTTCTTCATCTGCATTCCATAGAAATAGAGTACAGTAAGAAAGAACTGAAACAGTGTAATTTATATTATGAGTATTCAGAATCCCAAAGTGCAAAAGTATTTTTGGACTCTTAGTAAAAATTTGAGTTTGCTCTTTCTAATTGCCAGAGGTTGGAATATCACAAATAATAAAAACCTGACTAAGGTTCTTCAAAATGATGATGTTTGATGGAAGTAATGACAATTTTAAAATGCAGTAGTACTACAGAGCAATCTATACCATTTTAAAGCATACACATATGCAACTTTATCTTTTAATTAAGACTGTAAGTGTATTTTTTCCAGATAATTCATATGAGTCACTCCTATGGCTCTATACCTCATGCCCAAGAAGAATTAGAGAAAATACAGGCACGTAAAAGGTCAGATTGACCACTTGATTTGAGCAGACTGACCCACTAGATTGATGACACACACCAGAGTGGTATTTTTCGCATGAGATTTAGTTTATGATTGAAGATCACATTTGAAAATCAGGTAACTCTCATATAGACATTAACTGGACATGATGCCCTGTCAGTATAGCAACTGGAGATTTACCATTACTGTACAGCTTAATGCATGCTCTGACAGAAACCGAAAAAGTGATACCACTGCTGAAACAGTAACAGTCTTCATTAAAATTTAAACACATTGCTATTGTAATGTGTATTGTATATTCTACAAAATGAGGGTTAAAAACTAATCCGTTTACAAAACAATAATCAAAAAGTCTCGTGCCAACCATTCCTTCTATTTTTTTTTCCTTAGGCATTTTCTCTATATTGTAAGTCCAGTGAGTGCATGACTCACCTTTCCAAAGTGATTATAAGTCTATTAGTTTCTACGTTAGTAAAGAATATAAGAAAGAAAACTACACACTGGACTTCCAGTGTTCCCCTACAACTGTTCAATCTGTTGATCAGAAAGATTATTAATTCATCTCAGATTTATAATATACAGGAAGCAATTAGCTCAAAGAGCTTCTCATTGATCGAGTTAATTGTTTTCTTCTCATGAAAGGGTTTGGCTCTATTTACAGTGTGATGCCATTTTTACTACATTACAGTGTGTCTTCATAATTGCTTGTTTCTTCTTCAGTGTCTCCTTTTGCATCATCCTCTTGCTTCTTTTTCTTTTCTTATGTATTTTTAATCTTTTTTCCAGACTTCTTTCTTTTTTTTTTATTCCTAATTACAGTCATCAGATGTCAAAACATTTTGGAAATTTGGAAAACAAAGTAGCATTGATGCAATAATGTTAGTCATAAGACAGAAAACTCTTTCCAAAATCACAGTAACCTAGTACCTGCACGTGTTCTTCACGTTGAGCAATGATTCAGGCATCAGTTCATATGAACACATATTCAGGACACCGCAATAGTCACACCTTTAATTTTACACTAGTCAAATTAGACCTTTTCCTACACTTAAATCATGCTCCACCCCACTTAGTTTCGGCAATATTATCTCTCATAGCTGTGAACAGCAGTGGTAAACCACTGGTGACAGAACAGAGACCTTGGTGGGATGGTGGTTTTGTGACTACCAAAGAGGCTGTGATGAGATGAGTTAAGATCTTATCAATAACAGAAAATTGATCACATCAGAAAAGACCTTAATGATTTTGCTCTGAATGTAGACAAAGATATGGATCATTAGACTAGCCTTGAGTAAGTCACATTTACAGCTGTTCCAATTAATATGTGTTTTCATGCCTTTGTTGATATCGAAAACACCAAAAAAATTTGACAAATACAGCGAGAAATCAGAGCGGTGCACTACTTGCCTCTATCTGTGCTGGTCATGTAGACTATAAGAATGTATGAATGACTGCAGGATATTGGAATTGCTTTCTGCGTACTTCAAGAATTTGGTGTTACACTGTAGGAATCTCTTATCTGTTCTTTCTGTTGCACCCTTCTCCGAACCAAAATCCATGTGTATGGCCATAAACAAGACACCACCACCTATCTGGGTTATTTTTGATTTACAGCATTCTTCTAAATCAGTTTGATATCTTGGTATCTCTATACAGATATTTGGTATCTCTATATAGATATCTTCATTAGATTTCACAAATTCTGATAAGAATGTGCAAGTATCAACCCAGCCAGATTTTCAGATTCCCCCATCAGTTCAATTTGTTTAAAAGTGTCAGGGTATGTTCTTGAGGACAAAACACCTGAAGTGCTCATAAGACAAACAGGATGTGATGTATAAAAATAACAGGAACACCGAAGTCCAGAGGAGGAAAGCATCAAAGTTTTCAGTATAAGAAAGAGGAAGAAGTCAGATCAGGTAGATGAGTTCAGATAGCTGGGTAATATTTGCAGACACAGGAGGTGTGCTCTTCCTAAATGAATATCCATGACTCAAAAGGGGTTCAAATTGCATTCAAAACTTAAACACACTCGTTTTGACAGTCTCTTCCTGCTTACTGCAGAGATTTGTTCCTG
This sequence comes from Tinamus guttatus, assembly GCF_000705375.1. The sequence continues at coordinate 28,225 of NW_010584441.1, read as the reverse complement.
TTTAAATCGAGTCTCATCTGGTGAGTTTAGTTAGGGAAATACCTATAAAAATGTTTTAATGAACTTCTGTTCCTTTCCTTTTGCTAGCTTTAGATGATGGTAATGTCCAAGGCTAGAAATTAGCAGCAGGTTTCCTGCACAAGACTAGAGAATAGATCCATTAGATAGTATAAGTCACTGCCTAAAAATAAGGACTATATGGAATAAACATATACATGTAACTGGCAGAGATCCAAAAATATATACTGTTGTACTATAAATACAGACTTCTGTTCATACTTGCTTTTCATTCTCTTTCTAGTTGGGATTCTGAGCTGAGCAGTATATCTGTTAGCTCTAAACAACAGTTATTGACAGGCCTGGGTGATATCACAAAGTTTATTGTATTCAAACCTAATTTTTTTAAAAAAGCATAATACGTAATTTTGATTATTTCAACCCTGCTCTTCCAATATATGGAGCTGTGCTGTCACAATTTGAAAATGGGATAGCTTCAGAGCAGCATAGGATTGAAATATGCATTTACAGGTTTATATCAAAGATTAACTGATACTACACTTAATACTGTCACACAGAGCAGACAGAGCTCTGAAAAAGTTTTTTTCTTTTTCTTTTCCCCAGGTGCCAGGATTGCTATAATGCTCATCAATTCCTGTAATTCTTTCAGGACTGCTAATTTAAAAAGAGATACAACTTAATACTTCAGTAAACAATATAATGTAAGTATATCTAAAGCGACACTAAATGTATTTTTATGTATTTTTACATATATATATATGTATGTATATGTACATGTATGTATGTCTATGTTTATATTTTACATAGTAAACAATTTTTGATCAGATCTGTTCAGACAAGCAGATGCAATATATTACAAAATGTAAAATCATTAAAATTTTAGATGTATTAATTGCACATATACTATTATGATTACATTTTGATTACATGAACAACATCTGTTACTTCTAACAGTATGAAATATTTTCAGGCAGCTCACGCAGTCTGATGTCAGAATTAGCCTCTTCCTGCATAACCCACTGAATCAGATCTGCCATTTGCTCAAGGTTCTGTTCACAATTTATTACAAACTGTATTGCTTAAGTCTGATCCTCATTACTAGGAAGATCAGACTTTGCTGATAATGCAAACAATCTGGGGTTTTGGCTAACACAAAATCCTGTAAAAAGGAAATACATCTAGAGAGAGAGCATATGACAATTACATTTAACCCCTAAGCCTCCTGACTGCTTCTAAGTTTACCACTTGTATGATCACTGCATTATGTGAAGCGAGTTTTCTTTTTGCATGCACAAATGTTATTGACATCCCAAAGTGTCAGTGTATTCCTTGAAGAGACGAGGATGCTGGTCTTGTGTCAAGCTATACTGCGTATACAGAAATCTGTTCCCGCTGCAGCTAGCACGTTGTTATTCAACGATTGCAACACAGCTGCACATTGCTGATGAGAGCGAAGTTACATGTTCCACTGAAAACTGGACAAGGAAATGCCTAAAATTGCTAGCTGGCTGAAAGAGAAAAAGGAATTGAGTCAGCATTCTGGGGAAAGGAAGGATAGGGAGGAGTGCAACAAGGACTATATTTAAAAATAAATAAATAAATAAATGGTCAAAGTAGATAACGTATGAAAAAGGTAAGTGCCACCAGTATGTCATGAATAATACAGTATTTACCTAATGCACCATTAAAGCTTATGGATCAAATCCTCTTTCTGACCAAGATGTACTTGCAAAGGGAGGCTCTCAGAGAGGTGGTTACAGCCTTATGATTCACTGCTCAGTTCATCCCTCACGCTGTCGCAGGGCTGGAGATGATTCACTAACTGGAGGAGCCAAATTTCAGTTTCTCTACCTAACAGTCTTTTTAATCCACTGTTAAGATGGTGTGTAAGACTGGTTACTACATCATGTTAGTCCATCAAGAATTGTTCTATCTAAAAGAGACATATCCTAGCAGGGGAAATTGGGTGGTTTGATCTTATTTTGTGCTGCCTGAACACTGTACTAGGGATACAGGAGAGTGAATATGGCCTAAGGCTCTCCACTTACATCCTTTCTCAGGCTTTTCCAGCTTTATGAATGCTTCAGTTTCTCCAAAATAGAGTTTATTTAAATGTATGATGGCACATCCACACTTACAGATCACTAGACTGCAAATCCAGTTCAGATTTCCTGTGTTCTGGGGAACTGTATCCCTGGATGCAATGTGCCCTCTGGGCATACATAATTTGGAACAGATGGCTTGAAGATGAACTGTCAAACACTGGAGCCCAGTCCAAATGCCATCCAACAGTAAAACTTAAGTGAGATAAAAGTTTTCTGTGTCCTACTTTAGATAAACATGGCCAATATGCTTGGAAGATGCTCTTCTTTCTCTTTTTTGTTGTTGTAATTATTCTTTTCATATCTGGTGTGCTCTAGAAAACAAATTCTTTTAAGAGAGTTGAATCAGAATCAAGATGTTGCATATTTTTTTCCAATTTTTGTTTGTTTTCTTAATAAAGCTCTAGCCTCTGGAATTAAGTCTTTGCATGGGTTATTTGAGCTTTGATCAAAAAACAAACAAACAAAAAAAACTCGCACAAAATTTAGGACCAAAAAGCTTGAATATGTGATGTAAGTAATCCCTGAAGGTTCAGAATCAAAAATTCTCTTTGACTTATGCTTAAATTCTCTTTAGCTTCTGCTTTAGTTGTCAGGTCTGAAGCACAAGTAAGTAATTTGGAATGACTCGACTAGGAAGTCTACTGATTTCCTATTTAAACAATATGATGGGGGAAGAGTTATCAGACAGTTCTTCCCAGCTTGTAACACTTTCTAGGTTCTCCCTAGGGCTCTCTGCCAAAGACTCTCGGTTCACTGCTTATGTAAGTGAAGGCATTAGTATGTCTTAGGCAATATCTTCACTATAAATTAAACCTGAGTTAAAGCTACCATATGTCTTGATTTTCCCAGATATACCTTTTTCTTTTTTTTCCACCTAGACTTTTTTTTTCTCCCTGAGAAGACACACACATCTATCTATGTAGGTATTTGTCTATCTAAGACAGATAATCTCCTCCCAAAATTGTACCTATTTGTCTGGATTTCTGAAGCTTAGGAATCCAGACAATCCAGGAATGCAGTATTACTGCATAATACACTAAAAAAAAAAACCAACAATAACAACAACAAAAAAACCCATTTCCTAGAATTACTAAACTGTCCAAGCTTTCATTGTACAAGATGTATACATATTGCTACTGGGGACAGAAATGACAGCCATAAATGACAGCCATCACTTGAGCCAGCCCAGCACTACTAACATCAGCTACACTGCAAGATGTTACCTCTGTTTCAGAGTCTCTGCATCAATGGATTTTGTACCGATTATCTCCAGAAATCCTTAAAATACTACTAGAATAAAAGATTTAGATATATACAACATTCAAGCTAAAACAGCACTGGAATTACCATCTGAGTTAACTCTATAGCAGAGACAAATAGGCAGGGTATAAGTCTGGTCCATAACCTACAATAAGATTTTCCTCCTGTTTTAGAAATTCAGTGCAATGAGTAAATTCAATGTAGACACTGTAGCAATTAAATATACGAGACATCACCTGATATTTAACAGATTATTTCAGATCTTAAATTCTCATCCAACAGTGTAAAGTTAAATGGACATAACCTCTTATGGACAGACAGTATAATGTTATCGATATGCAAATGATATTTGAATGAGAAAACTGTAGGTAGGATTTTGATTAATTTAAAATGATCAGGTATGTAAATCAATGTTGACAGACATGAAAAAGTATTGTAGGACTGATAAATAGACCAGTTGCTATTGATTTTGCTCTGTTCATGGGAAGTGCATCTTTTCTTTAGCTCGTAGAACAGAAACAGCATAACTGGAACTAGTTCAGCATAAACCAGGAAGAGTACAATTCCAATGCAAAGTTTAGATCCTCCTCTTTTCTTATGCAATATGAATACCAGAGTTTAACTTTGGCTATTTACATGCTTTAATCTTTAAGTAAACGGGTTATTTTTTCTTTTTGATTATATGCACATAACCACATCAGCAGCAATAGAATGCACAAGTCTGAACAACTTTTGGCATGTTTGGTCTGAAACACCCAAGTAAACCTATGTCTTTTTTTGCTGATATCTTATTTCAAAAGATTTAGCACTGCTGATTTAAAAAATGTGTTGAAAACTTGACCAGTAAATCACACACAAAAAAAAGTATACCTTAATTAAATGCAAAACTGTAAGAAACTATGAAGTAGTAAATATTACCAACTTAATTTTATTTAAATGGAAATTAAATACTCATTACTATTATTATAGTTGCATTTGCTTGTTAGCATATTCCTCATAAGTTTGTTTTCAATATTAACTGTCTTGGGGAATGGAAACAAATGACATAACTGTTCATTTTCTGACAACCATCCAGAGAATTCAGTTAATCCCAACAGAATTTATAGAATTTATCATTATTGTAGCATTTGCTTGAAAGTTACTTAGTAGTTATTGTTCAAATCAGATGGTTTATCGGGCCACTGGGAAATGCAAATAGAACAGACTGAACTTTTGAAACTTGGAAGTGAACTGATACAACAAGGCCTGGATATTCATTGAGTTCTTGGCTTACAAATGAGGAACAGAACTGCCACATCTCCTCTGTGTGTGCTGCTGCTCACTATGAGGTGAGCAGGAAACACTCTATTTTAAAGTCTGTGACGTGCATTTATTTCTCAGCACCTTCAGCTTCAGCAAGTCAGTAAAACTATGACTGTTAGAAATTGTGCAAAATAAATTTATACCATTAAAAAGTAAAATTAAGCTTTAATAGCATTAAAGATCCTAAGAAAAAATCCACTCTTACTAGAAAAAAATACTCTTTGGACAGGTTAATGGTAGCTTTGGTTCCTTATTTAACTAATAAACATAGGAATATGATATATGAATAGAGGTAATGGCTCAAAGCAAACATCCGAACAGCCCAGTGTCCTGCCTGCAGCTCTGGCAATAGGTGGGAGCTGTGGATGGAAGGGCTAGATAAGCACATAGGGATAGGGCCCTGCTGCACCTTCCGAACCTCCAGTGATTTATAGCTCAGAATTACTTGAGCCAGAGTCGTTTAATGGATGTAATTGGTTTAGTCTAGGCAGGTGGTGAAGGTTCACTCTAACACGTACAAAGAGAGAACGTTTCTGTCTTGATACTACTTAATTGGAAAACCAGCTAGAGTGGGGTAGGACTTTCTCCTGGTCTCTGAACTGAATTCCCTTTTGCAGAGATCAGGCAGGAGATGCTGCTGTGAAACTAAGTGTCACCTCATGTGCAGGGTCAGACCTGGCTGGTTTGTACACACAGGTCCAGTAGTTCTGACAGGCAGAATAGTCTCCTGATAGCTCCTGGGAGCTGTCAAAATAGCAACACACCCAACTGATCTCTGAAGATGAGCTTCAAGTGCATGTCATGACTTTTGGGGAGCAACTTGAGTTTATTCTTCAAATTCTGGTGGCTACTTATTTTTCTTATGAATCCATTCTTTCTCCCTTTCTTATAGAAAGGAGAGAAAAAGAGTTGAGGAGGATGAAAAAAAAAATCATTTCTGCATTTTGCTTCCCTCACAGCAAGAAGGAAGTAAATCTTTTAAGCAGGCATCAGAAAGGATTATTTTCATTCTCAGAAGCGAAGAAAAAGCCTTCTCCTATTTTCTGGTAGAATAAACCTTTGTCTCCCAATCCTTGTGCAATAAACAGTAACTCTAAAGAAAGATTTCCCTGGCATCCCCAAGCAGGGTAGTATGAGATAGTTTGAGAAATCACTGGGAGTGATTCTAGATCTGAACAAAATTATTTGGCATTTGGCATTATTTGGCATCTGCGTTGAAATGCAGATATGATTGTAGAAGGAACCAGGAGCTGATTCTGAATTGACACTACGGAAGCTTAATTTTAACTGTTCTCTCTTTAATACTGTTAAGTATGGAGTCAAATGAATAAAAGAAGCACCCACAGGAGAATGCTTTCTACATGCTTGTGTTTTATGTTTGATTGTTCAGCTCTAGGTGCTTTTGAGTTTACTTTTATTGTCCTTCTCATCTCTTTTGATTTCCCAGCTGGTACTCACAATGTCTTTATTAACATACTCAGATATATGCTGAAGTCTAATACATTATTTCTGCTATCTACCTGGAAAATAAAAAAGGTGAGGGGGATATTTTTCCTCCAAAATTTAACCATAAAGCATAGATACTGCCCATGACAGCCTAATAGTATGCATATATTTTGGAACCTACTTGTATATGTATACATAGTAGCTTTAAAGACAATTATATTGCAGAATCCCTTAGTAGCAGAATAAATTTAATATATGATAAAAATAAATACTCCTTCCTGACAGTAAACAAAGCATATGGTGCTTATGATTAGAGATGATACTCTTCAAATTATCATATCAATTCTTACTGTTTTCCCTTGGTAAAACTACTTTGCATCAAACTCTTCTATAAACAGTGTAAATTTTGAGAGAAGACAGTGTGTCTCCTGCATATTTACAGAATGAATTGGCTGCAAGGAGCAAGCAACCTTATTTGAAACATGTTCATAGGCCAAACACATAAAGAGAGGTGATGGTGTGAAAGCTTAGGGAAAAGAGATTAGATTTATTTGCCTTTTTTTTTTTTTTGTACCAGTGGGCCGCATACCACGCTGCGCTGCGGTGAAGTAAACATTCCAGTCAAGCAGCATTCCTCCATAGCTCTGCAAAGTCTCTGTGGAGACTAGAGTAGAAATCAAACACTTATTGCCTGTTGAGAAAATAGCATGGACTAGCATGGACTTCTGCATTAAATTTTAAATAAATTCTGCCCACAAGATGAGAAGATGCTTAAATCAAATGAAGAGATGTTACCCATCTAAGCAGTGCATTAGGAGCATAAAATATGATTCAGCACACTATGAAATCCGAGCTCTTGTACTCAGTAAAGATATCAGACTTGTTGTTCTAAGGACTAAATTATGATTTGTTGTAGGTTTTATAATAATATCATACTAGTACTAAGATTCATCTGCAAAATTAAATCCAGCTTTTTTTTTTCTAACAGCTAGGTATATCTGCAGCTTTTAGGAACTCACAAAGGCCACACATCCTTCAATTCTTTTGTACTAGATTTATATTTAAGTTACAAATTTTGTTAGAAAACACTTTTCCTATTATGTTTATTATTCTTAGTGCCTCCATTTCTGAACACTGAGAGATCTCTCAAGGGTGACAGGTAAAGGATGTGGGGGGAGTCTTCTGCCTTGTGAAAGGAGTACACAATACCTACACCCTAAATGCCAAAGCCTGTCACCAAGCTGAGAAATGTAATTGTGAAATGCTGAGCCTTAAAATGTGTGTCAGTTTACATAGCGTGTTTGGCATATGCATAGATGGACTAGAAAACTTTACAGGATGGCAAAAGGAGACTGAAGATAAGACAGAAAGCTTCATCTTCTACCTGATCTTGATCTATTAGTGCATGTTACCCATAAAAAATCACACTATTTCCTGAGGGTACAAATAAAAGACATTACTTGCTATCAACAAGCAGAAAAAGGATCATCCACTACCAGGCTAAAACACATTTTCTTGATGATGATGAGTTGATACAATGACCCTGATGGGATAAGAAACACCAACTAAACTGTTAGCCCACACATCATGGGGGACGGGAGAAAACATTATCATTTGTTCAGTCTTCGAATGGCTTCCTTATGCTCTGCAGCACCCCAGGCAATTGCAGCTGTTCCCACAAGCTACAGCTTCTTTCAGTGCGGCCAGTCACAGTCTCAGATACCCTTAAGAAAACCCACAAGCCACACGACTTCATCACTGAGGCTCTTCAAAGGTAGTGCGGTTATCATTTCAGGGGCATTTTCTTTGAAAAGATCAGGTTTTCCTTCAGTTTACTCTTTCTTCTCAGTCTCCCCAGCACCGGTCCCTCTCCAGGATTTATTCTAAATGGGCATGCCTCTCTCTTGGCCAGAAACACTACAAAATTTGACTGTAGTGGGCAAACAACAGATGCAATTTATTGGCAAGCTTGGACAAAGGGAAAGAAAAGATGAAAAAAAAAAAGCAGGGTGCAAGTTGGAATGTCCTAGAAAACACAGTAAAGATGGGGCATATCTGAGGTTTCCCCCCA
>NW_010584441.1:0-17281 GCF_000705375.1 Tinamus guttatus | reverse complement strand
GGCCGTTGCCCCTCGTGGCCGGTTCCCTCAGGGTGCTTCCTCCTTCGCTCCCTCCTGCCCAGTGGGATCCTGGGCGGGTCGGGCGGCTGCCTCCTTCCCCAGAGGGCTCCCTGCGAGCAGCTCTGCGGCCCGAGCTCGCTGCCTGAACCGCAGGTTGCTTCCCAGTGGGAGGTTTGTGCTGCCCCCCTTCCTAGTTTCCCAGCGTGAACTTTGGAAGTGTCCGAGGCTGATAGGGTGCTTTGATGTGCTGCTGGTGGATACTGCCTGCCTAGCTACTTTCGATTCACGTATGAAATAAGCATTAAATTGCAAATATTTTTAGCAGTACAGCTTCTTTTCATTTTCCCAAGGATGTGCCCTAAAGTTGGAAGGCTAGCTGGCAGAACTACACGTGCTCCCAGATAAGTTGGAACAGCGCAGTTGTTCTCACTGCACTGGATAAAACACAAAGTTAACCTCTGGAAAACAAATGAAGTTTATGGTGAATGGCCTAACTTGGGGTGCTGTGTGGTGATGTTGATGACTTCTGAGTTGAGAAAGTATATGCATACAGAAGCAATATCTATAAAACTTCTTTTTTTCCCCCTAAATCTGTATTTCCTGCTCTCCTAGTAAAGAGTTTTTGACTTCCAGCCCGAGGAGTTTGTAAGACTCTGTATAAACATGTTAAGGACTCTATTAAGACCAGATACAGTTAATATACCCTTAAAATCCCTACTTTATCCCCACTGAAATATGAGTAGGGAAGAAGTGCTTTTATAGTTCCTTTTTAATGGCTGTTCATACATCAGCTGTTTGAGTGAGATGAATTAGTCAGTGTAATGTAAGGAAAGGTCCAAGGTACAAAGGCGTGGTTCTCTCAGTTACAGAAATAGAAATCTGTGCTGATGTTTACTGAATGTGCGTGCAATAAACACTTATCATTGCAATGACTTTCATTCAGTGATTTTCACCAGTCTAATCAATATCAGTTGTTAATTTTCATTCTTTCCTGTGACTATGTATCTCTACATATGCTTTACACTTTTATACTGTACAATTTATTATTTTATAGTGCAAAATTTTAGTTCCTAATATTAAAAAGTCTTTTTTTAACTACCTGTCCTAGCGATTCAACTTCAGGTCAAGAAATCAAATTGCCTCCCCTAGTTTGTGTACCTTTACTCCTAACAAAGTCCTACAGTTAACATTTAATTTCAAATGCTTTCTGTGTGGTTTTTTTTTCTGCACATGCTTCTGTCAAGTACTTGTTATGCCAGTTGTGCTCATTTTTGTAGGTGAGAGTGTGTGTCTTGTTGAATGGAAGCTATTCAAAGCCCAGCTGCTGAAAATACTGGTCTGGCTGCTCGCATGCTTCTTCCTGCATTGCCGGCATAATTGCTCATAGGGCTGTGTGGTCAGCTCGATCATGGGTACGAGGGAGAATTCAGATCACAGCCTCACTAATAGCAGTACTGAGAAAGTAGTAGGATGCTGTTTCATTCAGCTCCATCTTTAGAGTAATAATTCCTGAACCGTAGTTAAGACTGTGGTAAATAAGCAACTTTAATATGGAATTTTAGCAGGCTTGGGAGCGTTATGTCTGTGGGGAAATGGCCTTTTACAGCCTTCTTCTATGATTTGTTATATACTTGTATTTTTATATTAAGGCTTATCTATCTGATTGGGTATAGACAGTCATGAACTCCATTCTCTCTGAGCCTGTTTCAGTCTGAAGCAACACAGTTGTATTACGGGAAGGCTTTGCTCGTGTATCCATGTGGTTTGAGCCTGAAACTGGCTCATCTCCAGGAGTGTAATGCATGGGTGGGGTAGAGTGAGGTTCTCGCTGGCTGCATTGATAGGCAGTCTGGAAAGAGCTTCACTGATGGAAGATTGTTTTACTCAGCTGCTCTTACCTGTTCATCACTTCTTGCACAGTCCCTAAGCCTGTTTCAATCCAAAAGGATGCTCATGCTGGAAACACTCTCTCCAGCAGGTCCAATGTCATTAACTTTTGACAGAGGGGCTTTTGAAAATGGTAGAGAAGTAACTTTTCATAAGGCTGAACTTTCTATCAGAACTAGATCCAGAAAAATACATCTGTTCATAGGTGAGTCCCTATACTGTTCTGTTTAGTCTTTTGGGGAAGTAGCTTAAAACAGACTGCACAAAAGTACCCTCAATGTGGAATAAACATTCAGAGTTAGTGCAGAATAATCCTGAGCTTGTGGGAAGAAAGCCCCCAGATTAGTGTGCTTTGTTGTTTGGGAAACTGACTAAATGTTAACCTGAATGTGTAGTGAATATGAGCATCAGAAGCAAATGAAGTAAAATAAATTTGCTTTTCTGACACGATAACAGCTTTCAAGAAGCAAAGCAAAAGATATTGAGTCAAACAAAAAATCAGAATGTAATATTAACTTATTTGTGTTTTAATTTGTGTGTTTTTCCTCTGCTTTGTTGGAGTGCAGTGAATGCTAGTACTATGAGTTGGCAGTATGAATGCAAATGTTTTGGACATGCATTTCCAAATAGTTTTGCAATAGCTTTTTTACAATGCAAACGTTTATGTTGCTTTCTTCTTCTACAGTTTGTAACATTTACATTTTGAAGGAGGAAAAAAAAATTTTTAAATCTACTTGTAATTACCTTTATTTAAATTTCCTTATGAATATATTCCAGAGAGTAAAACCCAGACTAATAGTTCAAACACTATCTTACCTGTTTTTGTTATAATAAATGGTCTAGTAGCAGCAAATGGTATCATTTGCATGCAAGTCCATTGATATTGTTGCTTAAATCTTTTCTGTCTCTCCTTCCCAGAGTTTTAAAATCCAAATTCAATTCTGTTTAGAGTTTAGGTATTTTTGTAGACCATATCAATTTTGTTTTACTTCCTCCTATTTGAATTTCAAGTGAATTCTTATGTTATTGTTAGGTTTATTTATTGCTTGATTTATTGGCAAATGGTAAATTATTGCATGCCGTTTTGAATCAGTTCAACCGGTGGTTTCCTAGGTGTCTTCTCCCCCTCCCCAGCCCACCCCAGTATTCTTTAATTTGTGGAGACACCAATATTTTCTCTTGGAAGTATGTCTTCCTGTGTCATTCACGGAAGTTTAATGAAGGATTATGCTTTTTATGGAGTGTAACTGAATGCAGCCTTAAGCAAGAGAGGACAATATTTAAAAGAAAGGTCTCTTAGGGGCTCATTTCTGCTCCTGCTTGCACTGGAGTTTTGAAGATGTTCCCTGAGCTGGATTCCAGATGAAAAGTAACTTTCTGCTGATACATGTGTTCAGTTGAATGTTTCCTGTTGTTGGTGTTTCTGCATGGCTGTTTAAAGTGTGTGTTGGCATTGTGTTGGAGATAGCATGAAGACAAAGATATGGCTAGGGTGGAAGAGGGAGGTGAATGAGATTTGCTTTTTTGTGTTTTCTGGCAGCAGCGCTGGCTTAAATATGCATCAGCTATAACCTGAGAATCTTGTAGAAATAATCCAGAGACTCTCTCGAGGTTGAAAAATATCCTTCTTAAAAATCTCATTTTAAGTGTGCTTTTAAAATAAATATCGTATAATAGATTGAAAGCTGAACTGGCACAGCTGTTCTAAAACAAGGGTCAGTGAAAAGGAAGGTCAGTCTGCAGTGCAGTTTCCTCTTTTAAATTCCATAGAATAACTTCCATAAAATATTTAACACATTGTGCATTTTTGATGTCTGACGATACTGAAAGGAGACCTAACCGCTCATAACCACTGTAGACTTAAACGGCTGCCTGCATTCTGAGTGAGAACTGATAGAAAATATTATTGTATATATCAACTCTATACGATGAGTTCTTGAAAAATTATTTGGTAACCTCCTATTCTTCTGTGGTTTCCTTATCAATACATTCCTAAAGAACAGATTTAAATGCAGGTTAAGAAAATTAATTTTCTGTTGTTCCCATTAGTCATTTTATAAAACTCTTTAAAACATATGCAGGTTGAACTCTTTCAAGAGCAAAATCTATGTGAAACCTTTTCTGAGGAAGCAGCATTTGAGGTCCTCTAGAAATAATTTTCCCTCATGTTTTTTAAAGATTGCAGTTGGAAATTTTTATATTGGTTGCATTGCATTGAAAGAACTGCTTGTGAAATGTATAATCTGGCTTTTGAGGAGTGGGGCTAAAATTTTGTTGTAATTTCGTGAACATTTGAAACTGGAAGCAAATCTCTAATGTGATTTCAAATGATGCCTCCAAATCCGGAGTCATGGCTCAATGTCTTAAGAAGAGAGAATTTTAATTGAATTAATTTTTCTGCTTTCTCAACTGGTTTCTTAAACAACAGCTATGTGTAAAAGTCCCTAGAAAACAGAAAATAAATGTATGCTGTTGTACAAACGTTCCCTTTGAGGGCTTTGCTTTCTGTTCTCAGCTAATGTGATACCTCCCGTTGCTGGTAAAACTGCACGTGAACTGAAAACAGGTCAGTGAGCCTAATACAAACAGACATAACTGCAAGCAAACTTCATATAAAAAGGAAAATATTTTGGATTGATGGACATAGGATAATAGTATTAAGATGGCTATTATTGAACAGTATTCAAATCGAATTTTGTATGTAGTTTTAACTATTTGTATGACAGGTTTTGATGTACTGAATATATTGTAATTGGATTAGAATTTAAACAGTGGACTGTATAACAATCCAGATGCATATACTTATGAACCGTAATGTGTGTTATTAAACCTGTAAAATCCAAATCAATAAAATAAAAAGTAAACCTTAAAATGTCCCAAACCAATTTATCTTGCTTTTGCTGTGGTCCCAAGCATCTCTTTTTATGCTTCCCTTATATTTGATATTTAATATATACTGCTGTTTTCAAATGTGCTTTGCTTTGTATATCCTTTAAGTCAAGTATATATTTATAAACAGAAAGTTCTAAGCACAATGATACATATTATATAGTTTTATGGTGTGTATATAGTTTTATGTGTGTATTCTTAAGCGTGCATATAAGTTCTATCTCTGAACTATTTTTTCATTATATGTTAAAACTCACTTATGTGAACTCCTTATATGTACATATGAACTCCTCATATGTGAAACCATTTAGCCTTTTTCCCCTTTAGGATAGGGACATGGGAGAGGGTAAAGAGGTATTTCTTCATTTGTTGGTCTTGGATGACAAATGAGATAGGATAAGGAAGAAACCAAAATGTCGAATAGTAACACGCACATTGAATCCCTACAAATAGGAGCTTGCGCTTCCACAACGGAGACGTAGACTGAGCAGTAATGTGCGTCATCTGGGATCTAACACATAATCTGAATATGACAAATTTGAACTTTGGGAAGACAAAGTTTAGAGACTAATCTTATTCTGTGAAGCAAATTTTACAGCCTGCCTGAGGCATCTTTCCTGTGGTGCTGGGTGGTAACTCTGCCTGCACTTGCTCTACAAAAAGCAAACCTGAACTTGCGCATAGCTTCTAGGAAGCCAGTTGTGGCAGCCTTCTTTCTTGTCAGTCAGTGCATATATGAACATGAACTTTCTCTGAAATAAAGTTACTGTTTAGATGTAACTGAAACTCTGAGCACTTAAGACGTAGATTGCTTTTTAAAAACTTTTGCTTCTGCTTACCGTTTAGTGATGGGTTAGGTTTGTACTGTCTGTTCTTTCTGAGTATCGGGGATGTATTCCCGCTGAGCATGGCTTTCTTTCACCTCTCACACTGTAAAGATGTTAGGAAAAAAGAAAACACCTTTTTTACATCCATGGATCTTGCTTTAGGAGTTAATGGTGGTGCTGTGGCATCTTCAGTTATCTGCAGTAGTGGTTTGCTTCCTGCTTTGTGGCTATATCCACAAAAGTCAAAGCTTCAGCTATACCAACAGCACCTATTTGGTTTCAGCTTTGGCATCTGCGCTTAGAGGACATTAGATCTTCAGCAATTCTGTGGCCTTATAGTCACCTGTGTCCCTCAGTGAATTGCACCAGACTCAAAATGGTTAAAGGGTTTAAAGAAGTTAGGCATTATTTTAATTTCTCTAAGGAGTTGTAGGTTTCCTGGAATGCCTTGTATTAGATATTTTTGGTAGTGCATCAACTTTGCTCTGTGGATGTTAAAAGGAAAATGGTTAAAGCCACTTTTGAGGCAGATACCTATGTTCCCTGTGAAGTGGTAGTGTGCATTTTTTTAAATCTTACTTGAGCTTCTAGAATTTCTCTCTTGTTGTCAGCTTGTAACCTATTCAAGCCTGTTATCATAAAAATCAGTTCACTGCTTCTTAAGCATATTGAAAATGTCATTTTGTGTAGCTATGAAAACTGATCACTGAGAAAAAGATAACTGTGTATTAAAACTTAGTATATATAAAAAGGAAGATGTGACTTTTTAAATTTTTCTTCAGTGCAATAGAACCTTAATCCTTAAAAGTGATTGCAGAATGGCAATATTTGTGCAAGAATCTTATTTTCAGGGCAGAGGGAACAACAGACTAAAACGTCAACTGAGTTGCATTTTCAAGTGGCCTCCTGCAGCCATGTGTGGAAGCTCTACTCTGTCCTGATGCCACCGTGGGGATGGTCCCTGCATGCTGTAGTGCTCAGGGAGCCCAGCCTCTGCAGCAGTAGGTGCCCTGTTTCACTTAGGTAGGAAGAACAATGAGTATGAAGCAATTAAAGCTCCGTAGGTGCCCTGTTTCACTTAGGTAGGAGGAACAGACTTACCAGCCTTGTTATAATGAGTATGAAACAATTAAAGCTCTGTGTGAAAGCTGAGAACTTATTCTGTGTCTTGAAGGTAGCTTTACCAGAATAGACATGCTTTTGCCAAGTTGCTCTTTGGAAAGAACATTAAGAATTGTAATGTTTAAACTTAATTTCCATCCCATTAAAGGAAATAATAATAAAAAAAACACCTTAGGGCTTCTGCACTCTCTTTCCCGGTGTTGATGACAGTTAATCTGTGTAATTTGAATCAGTGCAGTTCTGCCCAGCTTGCAGTGGCACTTGTTCTCATCTCCCCTCCCTTAGTCACTTCAGGAGTCTAAACCAGACAAAACCAAATTGTTGCTTTTCTTACCTTCACATTTTTGTTTGATTTAGTTCCTGGATATGCACAGGAACCTGAAGGAGTGCTTGCCTGGCACGCAGGAGGGCCTGCAGTGTGTGATCCAGACAGTCAGACCGCCCTAATCTTGATGGGCTGCTCCTAATGGCTGCAGAGTTGCATCCTCAGTGCAGAAAATTACTTTCATGTCAAGATTGTGTCAGTATTTCTTCCTGAAACCGCCAGAGGGAGGAGTAAGCTCCTAGTAGCACTCTCCCATTTTAAGGACTAGATCTCCTTACATCAGTTACAATGGTGTCCTTTAGATACTTGGTTGGTGAGGAAGAAGGGGTTATGTTAGAGTGGAACTGTCCTTGGAGTGAAGACTACAACTGCATCAAATTTCTCATTAAAAAAAAAAAAGACAGGGCAGTTAGTTGAAAATAAGAAGATATTTTAAATGCTATGAGAAAACTAAGTATTTAGAATTTTCCAAACTTTTTTTTTTCTCTTCAAAAGGGTTTGTGTGTGCATGTTACATGGCTTGCCAGAATTGCCCCTTAATTCTTGTGACGCTGGCAGGAAGATAGTCAAAAAATCTACCTGTGCCAGTGCTGGTCATAGCTGAAAGTTTAAGATGTGGCAAGTTCAAGCAGTAAATTGGCGGCTTAGACCTGCCTAGTTTGACTTGCCTTGTTTTAGAGTTCCCTTGTCATAGCTTCAGATAGATATACCAAAGAAGAGATTCAGGAATTCAGCAGCAAGGTGGGATAGGCTACAGGATAAAGCACAGGAAGAAGTGGGTCTCCTCTGTTTTGTAATTTGGGATCTTATAATTTATCTAACACAACCATAGCTTTTCTATGGCTATGATGATAACTTTTCCAACTGTTGCAATAAAAGCAGACTGTGCTGCCTCATGAGTAGATGTGGAAGCATGCCTGAGCATGAGATTTGTGTCTGTATGGAATGGGGGGCTGAATCTGGGAAACTTTCTGATAGAGGTACAATTTTATTTATACAATTGTTTCTACACAGCTGGATTTTTTTCTATGGCCACTTTTACGAGAGTGGGAGAGAAAGGAAGACACAGTATCAGTATTCTGCCAGTTTTTATTATTCCCTATTGAGTGCCTTTTTTCTTCATCTCATCTTGCTTTCATAAAGGTGCAGATTGAATCTTCTATTTTTTCAATGTATCTACAAAACTTTCTGAAGTGTGATACTGTATTCCTGTTTTCTGAAGGACTACCTTTTCATACCATCATGATGTTTTCTCCTTTGTGTCAGAGCACTGTTGTAACACTATCAGTTTCATTTAATCAGGCAATAAAATATTATACCAAACTGCTTTTGTTTTTCTCAGTTGTCTTAAATAACTTTTTCTTGAAATTCAGATTAAATTTGTTAATCTGGTGATTTTTTATTTCTTGTTTCAGTCGAAAGATAAAATGATGAGAGGATCACGCCGAGGATGTGTTAGACTCAGAGTAAGTGTTGTTTTCTTTGGTGCATAATGACTTACTATGTATATGTGACCTCGTGGAGAAAGCTATATGACAAAATAAGATGGATTAGTAGTGACATATGCTATGAAAAAGTTGTGATTTGCAGTTCTCATTTCTTTTTTTGTGTTTATGTGCAAATATGTGTATATGCATTTATATTCTCTGTCTACAGAAGGTGTAGAAAAACTTCTGCCCTTCTGATCTGTCTTTGCTCTCTTCCTGTGTCCTCCATTTGGTTGGCTGGGATGTTCTTTTGTGCTGCCACTTGACTGCGTTTCGTTTGGCGTATTCCAGTGCTGCGTATTAATGTCAGGCAGCAGGTGGTCAGGCTCGAGCAAGGAAAACAAAGTAGGACTGGAAAGGGCAGGAAGAAGCCAGCAGGCAACTGTCGGGAAATCTCAGAGAAGGGAGAACACAAACCGGGAAGAGAGGGCTGAGGAGATGCAGACTGGGAAAGCTGTTAACTGAGATCCTTTTGCTCAGGACTTTTAACCTTCAATGCTGCTGTTGTACTCTAAGCAGCAGTATGGAGGTTTGCTGTGACGGTGACATCTTTGTACATGCCCACTTTGTACCTCTAGGCATACACTTAGCAAGAAATTTTCTTGTGTCAGTCCTTTCCCTCATAGGCTGTCTGGCTCAGTATGAAGCTGTCTGATGTTGCTTGGGGGAGAGTCAGGAGGATAAAGGATTGGGAATGGGAACTCTTTGGAATACTGAAGGAAGAGGAGCATAGGGAAGGGGCTCTGTGGTCTGACACGCTGTCTCATATATGCTGCAGCAGAGCTTTGCCCTGCTTTCCTCCCATTTCTTCCTTCCTTGTGTTGCTACTCCTTTCCCATCTTTCTATAGGCCTAATAATGGGGTCCTACTAATCTCTTGAGAGTCTCCATTCATGTAGATTTCTGTATCTTGCTGAACTTTTCTTTCTTCTTTTTAATCTATTGGTGTTTTAATTTATAATGTCTTTAAAGGTAATGTGAACTCAAACTACTGTCTACAAAACTATACTTCCATAGATTCATAAGGATGTTTATAAGGATGTGTTACATGGAAAAATTGAGTCTGAAAACCATGTCTACTTCAATAGTATTGTGAGCCTGTCAGTGTGGAGGTGGGTCTCAACCTGTCAGTTTAACGAATATTAAAAGTGAACAATCTGCTCAGACTTACATGATCTGTTTTTTATTAATTTAAGGAAAAAGCAGCACCTTTCTCTTCCCCCATCTGCCACCCTACCACCCCATATTGCTTTTTAGAGTTTCCCTAAGATTTGTTGATTTACTTTCTCTGAATATTTGTGATGTTTGTGTAGGCTTTTTTTTTTTTTTTTTTTTTTGATAGAGGAAGTAGTCTTTTTCCTACTATTGTTGTAAAGCAGCCTTTTTGGCAGATGATAGCAATAGCAAGAGCTGAACAGATGGACTTCTGCAGTTTGAAATTCTATTTAAGAGGTTTTCTGTTTGGTTTAATTGTTCATTTGTAACTGTAGGTGTGAACATAAACAAACATGTAATTCAAACAGTTTGGATAAAAATAGGAGTTCTCAGGAGTTCTCAGAACTCTTCTGAGAAGAGTGAAGAACAACGATCACCAAAGCCTTGAATCAAGAATATATTGTTGATAAGTGAATTTCTGATTTGTCTTGCTAGTAAACATGCAGGAGAGGAACCTAAAGGTTAAAGTTTCAGTTGTTATGAACCACAGGATCCAAAACTGCTCTGGTTTGTTTACTCTGAGGAAAGTATCTTTGTCACGTTCTTGGTGTCTAGCTTAGAGATTTTTGATGTAGCTGATCATGAGGAGCTAGACTATGACTTTTTACAGTTGGTAGTAGAATTTTTATTTATTGCGTACCAAAACATGCACTTACAAGAATCCTAGGTGTATTTTACCTACAGATCTAAAAAAATTGCTCTGCTAAAATACATTTGGCCCAGCAAGGCCTGTCACGGGCACCTGCGCCATCGCCAGACAGCAGCTGTGTGCCAGAGTATGGTGGCCGGTATCTGCTTGTTGGTATGTCCTGGTCCTGGAGTTGTCCTAGAAAGACCTATTTGGAAAACAGTCCTTCAGATAAGTGATACGGTCTTGACAGTGGGAGGAGAAAAACAGTTTGGAGATGCACCTTCCTGTTCCATAGGTGTTACTCTTAAATAGGACCTGTTACTCCGTCTTGTTTGCCTGTCATAGGCTCAGCCCTACATGAGCTGGACCCATCTGCCAGGAAGCCCATATAGGGGCCATGAAGTTTTCTGTGTGAGCAAGATTGATTCAGGTCCCCCTGCCCCTAAATCTCTATCCAAGATATTCTTAGGTTTGGGCTGGCCTGGTTATTCATCTAACTCTCTGCACTGTAGTTGCTGTATGATACTTGACCAAATGAAATGAAGCGCTCGTTGGAATTGCCTCGTAGGGGTTCTTACTGTTGTTACTTGCTGTTCTCTTGGACACTAAGAGCAGAACTTACCCTTTCAGTATGCGTACATCCCAGTGATGTCTTTCTGTTTAACAGGAGATGGAAGGACAGAAAAGAGTAATGCTATAACTGCTGCAAAAGAGTAGAAACTGATTAAATCTGTGTGATACTTGAAGCATTTTGAACTAGTGTTGCAATTTCTTGCAAATCCATACAGACTCTTAAATTTCCTCTTCACTTGAATGAAACTGCATCATTTGTTAAGTTTTTTGGTGGGGGAGGGAAGGAAGATGTGGATAGGTATGTAAACAGCTGAGCACAGATGAGCTTCACTCTATCATTCACTTGCATTTCCTGCTTATAATTCATCAACAATTAGAAGACAGCTGCTTTTGATATACTGTGTTGACTCACTGCAGTTATTTATTTAGGGACGGAAAAATAGATCATTTATTTTTTTAAAAAAAAATCTATGTATTAATATTTTTATATGTGGGAAGTATTTATAATGTGTTGGTCCCTACTCTTCTTTTAAATATAGGTTGGAATGTAGTACAGAATAAATAGTAGATTACTGTTTACTTTAGTGATGCTTAGTACAGAATAGTAGATTACTGTTTACTTTAATGATGCTGTAGTATAGAGCCACCTCCATTCCGAAAGTAGAAGATGCATATCATTATCCAGAAAATCCCAAAGTCATACAAATAATCACTGCTTTTATCTACAACTAAGGATTTAATCTTTTTTAAAAAAGCAGACTTACATTCTCTGGCCAAACAGAATCCTTCTGCTCATTATGGTGTGCAGTTAGTGTCTAATTTCTCCCTGCTTTTTGCATTCCAGGGGTGTAGTGCTAGAGTGCCGGCTGCTGATGTCACTGCTTGCCTTATCAGGATTTTGTTCTTTGTTTCACAGGGAGCTGTGATTGGTATAGACGACGAGGACGACAGCACCTTCACAATAACTGTTGATCAGAAAACCTTCCATTTTCAGGGTGAGCTGAAAGGAGAGATTTTTTTTTTCTTATATTAGAAACTGCTTCTTGTATTTGATGGATGATTTTAAATGTTTGGCAACAGAGCAGCATGAATGAGCATACTGGGAACATTCTGGATCCAGGGGTGCTGCAGGTTAGGCAGGGATTTACATCTGCAGTGAATACATATGTGCTAGAAAGAGGCTGTAGCTCTGGCGGGATTTGGAGATTAAAAATGTAAAAAAAATAAATCAATCCAAGGCAGAAAGTAATAGGCTTCTGGTTATGGGTTGTGCTTACAAAACGCTTCTGATCTTCGTTATCAAGATACAATTATGCATTTCTGTGTGAAGAGAATCAAGACTGGTCAGAAGGTTGCAGTTTGTATTTTAATAGAACTTAATACTCAATTATGAGGAGACTAGAGGAAACATTTGGCTTAAAGGTGGAGCTTTGCTTCGAGAATTACAAGCTTGCATTCTTTTCATCTACATTTCTGTGTCTTGTCTGCCAGTCATTTCTCTGCTATTATCCTTTTATTCACATTTACTAACAGCAATGCCATCTGCCACTGCTATGTTTCGTCATTGCATGCTATGGTTCACCGGTAGAAAGGGTAAGGTACTATATTGTTGTTATGCATTCCTTAAATTATTTTATCTGCAGCAGTAGGACAAAATATTGTGAAAATATTGGCTAAATAACTTATTTTCTAATGTTAAAATCTTAGGGGAGTTTGACAAAATAACTTTCAACTAATGTTTGTTAGTCCTTTTGTTCTTTCTCTAAAATGTAGTAACTAAAGCATGTAATTGTTTTGCATAGAGATAGAAAATGTAAATATCAATGAGGCATGTTTGCATGTAAGAAATATTATTAGTCTGTATAAGGTGGAACAATTCTGTAACCTATATTGTGCAGTATATATTTGCAAATCAATGATTTGTAAATGGGGCTTACATTAATAACTAGTGTGTTTTTGTGAATATTTTAATGGTAAATATTAATTGTATACTGGGTTGTCTTTGTAGTATGTATTCCTTGTATTGCAAGGAATTGTAGCTTTCCTAAATGCTGCTGCTGTACTCTGGCTTTTCACTGCATTAAGCCTCATAAACATACCTTCATAATGCTGAGCTGACATCAGTACTTAAATCCACTGTTTTCAAGGATAACTGATAAAATGCAAGCTAATTGCTAATGCAGGTAATGGAATGCTATACTCTGGCAGTCTTTCAGTACTATAAAGCTAAACACTGCTTAATATTTGAGAACTTAATGCCTGTAAATCTAGAAATCTCTCATCTGTAGTTGCAAAAAAGCCCTTTGTTTTAGTGTATCTCTTTATTTGTACTTATTCTTGCTAAGCTATATTGTTCTTAGGGCAGTTGTCTTAAAGAGTTAACAGTATTTGATTGAAGTAATGTTCTGCACTAAATAATGCAATTTTGAACACCAGCTTTGTGATACAATATATCATACTTTCTAAGTCGTTATTTGCATGCATTTTATATTGGGTCAGGATATGCGTATGCTTCTGTAGTTTAGAACTAAGATCATGCACACTGTTTTCTGTATTATGCTTTACTGTTAGCATATTTCGAAGATAACATACATGATTTACAGCAAATTGGAGTAGTATAAGCACAGTATATACAGGACTGTAAACTGCAAATGTAAAAAGACGGTTAAAATACTGGTGTTGGGGTATTTCAGTATAAAACAAACAGCTCTGTGAAACCATGTCTGTAGTTCTTAAAATCACTGTAAATATGTATTATATGCCTCCTGCAATCTTTGTGACATATTTATAAAATGCTTGTTTGTGATGTTAATTTCATTTGATATTATACAGTGCTATAAATCTATGTGAATTGTAGGTAAACATCAGTCATGAATGGTTAAAGGATAATTATGTAAATATAATAATATATTCTCAGAACATGTAGAATACTATAGGTGTTCTGGGAATACATACATATAGTATTTCTAACATTCTTTTCTTTTTTTTAAGTTATACGGATTGAGCTTCTGTACTGTGAGATAGTCATAGTTGTGAATATATTTATCCTTTATGCAAGAACAGCCTTCTGAAGAAGGCTGCTTCAAAAACTGCATTTTTTTTAAAGACACAATCTATTCCTTCCCTGACACCTCCCTTTTTTTCATTTGCAAGGACATCCAGAGGTCCAAGCAATGTGGAGTCTAGTTAGGAAAGGGAAGATAGAATGGAAGAAAAATATATGAGCTCAATAAAAGTTAAGCGGTAAAACTTAAAAAAAAAGTCAGAATTTCATAATCTGCTGACCTGTGGGTAGGTCAGGATCTCATCTGCAGTGGAACAGTTTCTCTTTCAGGCTCCGAAAGAAGAATATTTTTTTATACCCAGGCTTTAATTACTGATTGATGAAGACTTGAATTTCCTTTGACCTTGGTGACATTTTCAAGACAGGTAGTGATTGTATTTGGGAGAAGAAGGAAAAACCTTTTACTAGCTGAATTAATTATTTTGTGATGTTGCTTGCTCAAAACTGCATTCTGTCTGTCACTGAAAAATAAGTGATGAGATGAAGGCAGATAAGGCATGTAAAGACATTTGATAGACTTCTCCCAGGTATATTGCTCACATGTAACTGTGCTTGTGGTTGTGTAAATGAGTTACAACTTCAGCATCTCCCACAAAAATTTACCTGTCACTAGATCTTGGGAAATTCTTGAGTTTTTCCGGCATGTAGCTCGTATGTGTTGCTGTCTGTGACAGTCCCTCTCTATTGTGTTTGCTACGGTGATTCCTAGTGGCTATGTCTGTGCTGAACATTATTAAAAGTTAAAAAGTTGTAATTACAAAAAATGTGCAGGCTTTGAGGAATGATTACATAAATATCAAATAGTACCATATACTTAATACCGTGGTAGAAAGGAGAAGTGTTTTGAATAAATATTCATTTATATTTAGCATATTCTGATTTTATTGTCTGCTTAGCTTTGGTTCTGCCAGGGTGCCCAGCAGATTTGTTCCCTTTTGCTTTATTATTACATGCTGCTGTATTGATACCTATTCACCCTGGATGGAGGAAGGGAGGGGCAGAAAGTCTGCAGCAGTTTCAAAATATATTTCAAGTAATGTATTAATCTCCTCACCGCCCCTTTTTGTCATACAGTATAGGCAGTTTGATGGCTTGATCCCAAGACTTCTGAACTGAGGATTGAATGCATTCTCATGGCTTTGTTCAGACTGTATGCAAAAATCCATTTAACTGCTGAAGATATTTGGAATAACCTGCTTCAGTCTAAACAGGACTTTCCTACTGGGAAGCTCTTTCTTGATAATGTATTTCTTTCTTGCAGTAATACATGTCCCAGTTACAGATGTTCATAACCTTCAAACACTGGGATTTTTTGTTTGTTTGTTTTCAGACATCTTTGTATCATCCTCTTGTTGTAAGTGCTTTCCATTGGAAAGTCAGTTCTTCTGTCCTCTGTGTCATTTATCTGCTTTTTTTTCTGTTCTCTGGGCTGCTAGTGACTTAAATTCAACATGGGAACATAATGTTCAAGATAGTCCAGCAAGGCTATTGTTGCCTTCTTTGTATTTGAACTGCTGTCTAACCTGAAATAATGAGTGTTTTTTTTCACTGATACACTTTTCTAATGCATCGTATTCAGGAATACAGATTTCTTTTAGAACTCCTACCTGAAAATTCTGCAGTTAGTCTTGCAGCAGGCAGCAGAGCTCTTTGGAAGACAAGTCAGTCTCATCTCCACCGTTCTGTGTAACAAAGGATTGAAAAATTGGAGGTGGTTCAGTGCATTGATCTGAGATGATCTTACTTTAGCATTTGTCTTTCCTTTCCCATTCCTGCCACAAAACTCTTTGAGAGATGAAGCATGAATGCTGCTGTGAAACGTGCCCTGTTACATGAATGCTGTCAGCCAGCAAAGATAGATCACTCTCTTGTCTCCCTCCCCAACCTGCCCCAGTTTCTAGCTTCATTCGTGACTGCCTACCATCCCAGCTGAGAAAAGAGGAAGATTTACATGGCAAAGGGTTACCTTAATGTATATGAGCAGGGAATTTGTGTATTGGGAAGTGGGAATGGTTGTCTGAGACAAGAACTTTAACAAGGCCTTTTTACAGGGCCTGCCTGCATTCCTGAGGAAACTGTTTGGAAGCATGAGAAACATTTTGGCCTACCAGTTTGAGTTATCACTGGGCTAGAAAGAGTCATCGAGCCTAAACCGTCAACTGGTGTTGAGGTAGGATCAGGCAGAACTGAAAGCTGTGAACTGTGAGGAGGTCACGTGAATTATTATAGGTTGTGGATAAAAAAATGCTATTGGGTTATTTACTAATCCCTTATAAGGTGGCGCTCTGAAATGTAAAAATTGAATCTTTGAAAACAGAAAGGATGGCTTGAAGAAAACTGAATGTAAAATGAGCTTTAGCAGGTGTATTCTTACTTTTAAAATATACAGGTGAGGAAAGACTTGCATGTAGTTTCTTTTGTCATTTCTATTCTGACTACAATTTTAGAAGAGAGAATGCTTTCTGTGGTCTGGATGAAATGAGGTTCTTAATTTGAAGGTCAAGTAGGGTGTTTGACCTAGACCCTTAAAGATCTGCCCAATCAGGTGTTATAGGGAACAAGGTACTGCAAATGTCCTCATAAAAAAATACATTTTCAGTACTAAGCCTCAAAACCACAGGAATGTGTGTGCCTGTCTTTTATTTGACAAACTGATGAGATTTTTTATTAACTGCTTTCTGCGATGTCATGCAAGCCTAGATCTACCAAGATTGTTAGTGTAAATGACAGCAACACAGCCAATTATTCTGAGCTAAAAAGAAAAAAAAAAAGAAAAAGAAAAAACAAACACAGTAATAGTTTTGGGAGCTGAGTTGCCTCCTGTCTTACCAATGAGGGCCAAGTGACAAGGTTCAAAATGGGTGCTGTTCCTTGCTTGTGGCACTTGTGAAGTACTGAATTTATTTTCTGCGTGGTGACATTTGGAAGAGGATGATGTGACCATATCTGTTTCCATGACAGTCACTCTAGCTGGGCTTGAATACCTTGGACCAGGAGTGAGTTACCCTGAACTTTCACTTCTTTGGCAATCTAAGTAGTTAGAGGAAAGGTGGGGAAGCAGAGCGGAGGCAGATTCTCTAGCCCTGTTTCTAAATGAAGGGAACTGGCAACTCTTAAATTTACGGTTCTAAATGACAGGGAGCTGCAACATAAGTTGACGAAGGAAAAACACCGATAGTCGTGATTTTCTGCTGTCTGAACCCACCTAATTTTTACTGATCATCGTAAACAGACAAGAAGCAGTTTTTAGGAATGTGAAGTA
>NW_010584440.1:310-41795 GCF_000705375.1 Tinamus guttatus | reverse complement strand
CTCAGGCTTCCATCTGACTTCAGATGTCTATTTTTGCTGCATTTGGAAAGTATATTTGCCTTGCTTATGTGAGAATTTCCATCCTAAATGTCACAGAACATGGTTGTTTATATAAATGATAAAAGAAAATGTAGCGCTCTGTTTAAGGCTGATTAATCATTCTTTCAGTGTGGTGTAAAAGTCCTGTCTACTAGTTCTGTTTTTCTTGCTCCTTTGGACTATGACCACTTTATCATACTGTTTAGCGGTGTTTCCTTCTTGATGCAGGAAAGTGGTCTAGCTGGTATTTCCTGTGGCAGAGCCCTGAATGTGAGAACAGGCTCTGCAACCTCTTCTGCCTCTGCCTGGCTGCCTGTATCCAAGCTGCAGCTCTGCAACCTGGGATGAGGCTGCAGTGAGAGGGAGCTGCCTCCCTGCTGCCTCCAGCCCCTCCTGGCTGCAGAACTGCATTTCCACGGGTCCCTGTCTGTGGACTTGGCCCAGCCTTGTGCTGTGCTGATGTTGCCCTTGTTTTGCTCGGTTGGTTTCCTGGCCTGACCTCAGACCTGCATTGCTGCTCTGGACTTCTCTGGCAACTACTGAGCTGTGTCTTTCCTTGGCTCCGGTCACCAGACCCACTCTGCTCTTGCTTGACTGCTATGTGTCTGCCTCCTTTGGGGAGGCTGCTGCCCAGCCTGCGTTGTACGACCTCTCTTGCCACAAGAACCATGCACCATCAGGTAAAATGAGGATCCAGCATGCTCAAATCAAAGGGAATGATTCTGCATACACAGAATAATTTAACTATGGGACTTCTTGCTGCAGGCTGCTGTGGATGCTAAGTGTTCTTAATGCATCTTCAGTATCTTGTGTTTGCCACTGCGAGAAACAGGATCCTGTCAGGATTTGTCTGAGCCAGCAACAAGCGCTCTCATGTCCTTATATAAGGTTATTGAGATACCTGGGGAACAGTGATGGCATTGGTGATGTGGAGTGCTTGATCTGGCATTAAAGAAGTCGTAGAGAAGCTCTTACTGTCATTATCACACTATTTCTGGTACAGTTTATTTAGCAACAGCAATAAGACCTTTCTCCTGCAACTAACAGGTAATGATCCTTCACTCCCTTCAGTTTCTACACTGTGACAGATGAAGACATGACATGGAGCATTAACTCGGGAGCTGCTGCACATTCATTGGAGTTTCCTTGCAGTGCTTTCCTTTACAAGGTTTTCTACCAGTGCAATATTAAAATCCTCGCACTTTTTATTTAAAAATAAAGCATTAGTTAACCAGTTGCTGTCTACAGGAATGAGCATTCTTTTTCTTTTTTCTGCTCCTACAAATCTATTTGATTTATATGGTCAAACATTCAAACAACAAGAACAAACCATAATAAAGATGATGGATCTAGAAAGGGAAAAGGAAGGCTTGAATCAAGATTCAGTTCTAGGTGAAGTGTGAAAGTCTTAAATCTTCTTGGAACGCATTCCCAGTAAGGTAGCCTTTCATTTGAAAGACATGTTTTCCTTTTTCCTGCTTTTTTCCTTAGAGCCTTGTCCAGGAGAAACACTTGTATGCTGTTGATGTGCTGTCTACATGTAGTTGAACTTTAAAAGGAAATATATTAAATCTGTTTGGTGATTCAAGAGAGGAATGGTCCTCTTAAACTAGCATTTTAAGATGGATAAATGTAATTTTGCATACAGCATGGCTGTAACCATTTTGGTTTAAATAGCTGGAGTGTCTAGCTTACATGCAACACTTAAATAAAATAAAATCTTAGCTACTGATAAGATGCGAGTCTCATACATACCCTTTTTACTTTCCCGGGCACTTCAGCGAATTTAAGAAAGGGGAGAAATATAATTCATTCTTGTAAGGAAACCTTTCTGTGTCTTTTCCTGTGTAGTAGGATATAGGTATATTGTACATTATGATCAGCATGCCTGAGAGCAGTAAGCTATTTTGAGGAATAAAGCTAATTTTCTTAGATTAAGTTTTATAGTTTCTGAAGTAGATGCCTGCCTGTTTTGACACCCCTTTCTTCACCCCCCACTGCCCTTGTTTCTGAAATTGGCTGAATGACTGAGGCTGGTTAAACATCTTATTCCCATTTAAGATGGGCTCTGGGAAGAGAGTGGAAAGAACTGTAATCTGCCTGTCCTTTTCTGTTTTTTGTTTGTTTGTTTTTGTTTTGTTTTAATGGATCTCTCTTCCCACTATTAAGCAAGCTATTAAAAATAATAAGATTTTCAGCTTTGATAAATACCTATCAGCAATAACACCATTAAATTAATTTTTTAAACTATGGTCTCTGGTGAAAGACTTAAATGTGAAGGTTGGGATGGTGGTGTAGGTGGAGGGGGAAGTCTTTGTGCTAAAATAAACAGCAAAGTCTGTTGAGCTGCAAAACTGTCCAATGGGGGAAAAAATAAAGTACTGTCTAAAAAAGCTAACTTTAATATAGATACTATTTTTCAGTAATGGTTCTTAAGACCTTAACTGAATACTAATAATGTCATATATGTTGTAACTGAACTGTGCAACTTATATATAATTCCATAATTTAGCTCTGTGTTTCAATTTGAGTTAGAGTTTTCAGATATTTTATCCTTTGTATTAGACCATTTTATTTATGTATCTGGTTAGTCTCTAGTAACCTCTAATCTACTTTTGTTTAGATAATGTATTTAAATATCAAGTTTAGTTTTCATACTTACCAGAGTAATAGTTGTCTTCAAAATTTGTGGGTTTTAGGATTCTTTGCAGCCCAAATCAGCATTTTTCAAGTAGAAGTACTTAAGAGAACACATTCTTGTCATGCAGTTACAGAACAGAGCATCTTGAAGAATGACCTCTTGTTACCAATTTGGTCTAGCTTGACAGCCAGACTGCTGACACCTGGACAAGGCCTGTCAGTCAGCTATTGCTGGGAGTCTTACCCACACACAAGCAACAACTAGAAGGTCATTCATTTGCAGAGGGATTATGATATTCAACAACAGGGAACTCTTCAGCTTGATTCCCTTGCATAGTAGGGCACTTTATTTGTCAACTCTAGTAGTGCCTTTGTTAGCTAAATAGCAATGCTTTAATCACTTTTATTTGCTTACCCTTAATTAGTGTTTGCAGTTAATGAAAGTAATGCAGAACCAAGGATGCAAAAACAATTTAGGAGTGCCTCTGGGAAGAGGAGATCACACGCAGCCCACTTGTGTGGGCTTGGTGGCCCTTTCCAAAGATACAGGGAAACAAAAAGGTTACTTGGAAGTTGACTGTTTCGCATGGGATAATCCATTGGTAAATTGGTGGATTTGGGGTCTCTTCAGCTCTTCTGCTAAGGATGTTTTGTAAAAGTGAGTAATAAATCCTCAAAAAGGGCACTTGAAGTTTAGCCTCCAGCATCTTGGTCAGTGTAGGAGTGAGCGCCATTAGTGAACCAGTCTTAGTCTATGCCCCCGATGAGTATTTAACCTGCAGCACAAGTGTGGTGTGTAGTTGTGATGCAAAAGTTAAATATGTTAGTTAGTTGATATCCCACTGTCCTACTCTGAGAATAAAAACACATCATTATGTAAGCTCTTTTTGATTGAAAACGGAATGAGCATTTCCACACCAAATCTGCTCTCCAGTTTTCATCTACTTCATGATAGGCAGTTATTTCTAGGTAGCAAATATCTTCCATTGCAGTTGAGAGAATCTAGGAAGAATTTATTCTTTTCCTGTGAAGGGGACCTCAGCTGTAGTTTCTGGTAGGTGGGAGGCTGTCACTTTCAAGCTGCCACCCCCCTCCTTGATCAGGTACAAAGCCAAGGGGAGGACTCTTCAGCTACATGTTTACATGAACTTAAGTATTTAAGTGGTAGTTGAGTGCTGGAAGTTAATAGGTCAACATGCAGAATTTTAGCATAGAATCCAGGAGAAGGTAAATTTGACTAGAATTGCAGTATGAGGACACCCTGATCTAACACAATGGCAAAGATGTATATTTCTTCCATTTCAACAGGGGCTTTCCTTCAGAAGAAGATTCCCTTCCCATGATTTCCATGATTTTTCCCATGAAAATGATTTTTTGATAATATTCTGAAAACAACTTTGTTTAAATTTTAGAGGAATTGTGAGAATTCAAGGCTTCTGTAGGTGCAGACTTAAGTGTTTCTGGTTGGTGGGGGGTGGGCAGGAATCTCTCTGGTGCCTCAAAGAGGAAAGTTTTGCAACATTTGTTGCATTTTTGAATATTTTTTCAAGTGGGATACCTGTGAAATATTCTTTTAAAATTATATGAAGTTGAATATTAGAAATCTACGATAGAAGATTCTTAATGCTATGTAACAATAATATTTTCATAGTACTTTGATAGTATAAAGCATATGTTAATTAGAAAGAGTGGTTCCTGTTTTATCTGAAGCAGATGCAAGCTTGTGATTCACATCTGAGATTTTCTTCCATTTTTGGAAGGCTCAGCTTGTAACAGTTTGATATTTGAAACAATGTTCACAATTGCCATACAGAATTTTAGTAAAAGGGACTTTTTAGGTCATTTTTCTGTAACTTTTTTCAGTAGACTCTTTCAAATAAATGACTGTAGAGGGAAAAATATTTCTTGTTCTTTCTCTTTTTTTTTCTTTCAAATATTATGAATATTTATTATGGTGTCGCTCAAAGTCATTCAAATCAAACCTACTTTGTCCTTACCTATCTAAAGGTTTGTATTTCTCTTATAACTGGTGCTAATCAAAATCCAGTAATAAACTTCATATTTTAATCCATGTGCAAGTTTGTATAAAGTATGGTTGTCAGTATATATGACATATAAGATTTTATATGAGGTTTTACACAAGATTTTATATATTTAAACCATGTAAGGTTTATATGTTTGTAGATAAAAATGAAATATATGAAACCTAAGAAACTACACTGCGGAAAAACTATGCACTGAAATTTGAATATTGCTATTTTTCTTCCCTATTAACTCACTAGTTCGTATCAGGGGACTTGTGGAAGGGTTCCATAGTGATTGCAGGTGGATTTTGAAAAGGTAAAAATAATTCCAAAATGGCAGAGTGACTCGCAAATCCAGAAGAGGAATCTTGAGCAGGTGTGTGTGTGTTTTTTTTTTTTCTTTTTTTTTTTTCTTTCCTTTTAACAGCAACAACAACAGCAACAACAACGACAAAAAAACCCACAACAACAAAACTCTACTAATGTTCAATAATTTGGGGGAAAATAGGATGAAGGTTTGAATTGAAATGTAAGGGTCAACATGTGTTTATCTCCACTTCAAAAATCCTCTCCTAACCTAAACAGTAGGTCTTGCCTAACTTGGGTCTCCGCTTCCCTGGGCGGTGAGCAGCTTCATCTGACTCGGCAGAGAGCGGGAGTTGTCTGGAAATGCAGTCCTGAGATGAGTCCTCCTATCGTAGATGTAAGCATCTTTGGCCTAGTGCTAATCTATCTCTGTAACCCTTGGAATGGTGATGTCTTTATTGGGAATATCGCAAATAAATTGTTTGCTTCTGTTGTACTAAGGGTGTGCTCAGGAGAAATTAAATGCCTTCTTTGTGAGACATCTTGATGTGGTAGTTCTTAAAGCAGAACTGTTGAACTGTTTTTGAAATATTTGCCCTTGTTGTTCAGTTCTCCAGGGTATACACAAGATGAGAACAGAAACTGCAAAAAGTTGCTAGTTACAGTGGAGGAGCTGAGAAAGAGAGGTCTCTCTGGAACAAAATCTGCTGATTACTGTTAAAAGTGGAGGTATTGAAGAAGATAATGGCAGAAATGTTTATGCCCTGAAGGCATTTGTAGCAAAGGCTTTTAATTGGTGCTTTTATGATACAACTGTCTTTTTTAGGACATGGATAGGAATTTAGCGGTAGATAATAGATGTTTAGGAACCACATTGCTTTTTTTCTTAGCTATTCTTGTCTTAAACTCATACCTCTGCTCACACCTCTGCTGTGAGTTGCGAAGGGGAAATTTTTACCACATCACGTCAAATTTGCAGAATTCTAAAGCAGAATTCAGCACAGATAATGTGAAAATGAATATTCACATTTTCTTCAGGAAAAAATGGAATGACTTTCTACAGAATATATAGAACATATATAGAACAAAGCTCTTTGCACTATAAAGTGCACTTGATTCACATTTAGGAGGTCAACATTTTAGGCAAAAAAAGGTGATAATAGAAGAGATGTTTAAAATGCAATGTTGAGCCCATTCTCTAGTTCAAACATATGAAACTTATCCCAGGAGTTTACTTTGGATTAGAGTAACAAGTTTTTTCTGAATTGTCCAGTCTTGTAAGCTAGGTAGCAGGGATATTTATTGGTCTGATTCTATTTTTCTGTTAAAATCAAGCTTAGTATCTATCTTTAGGAAAGAATGGAATTACTAGGTGTTTTAATGTGACTAAAGGGCAGTAGTCTTCAAGTATTAATGAAAAAATAGTTCAGAATGTGGGCAAAAAAAGCATGAAATTTGGCATTGATTTCCCTTAAGTAGATTATGCTGAGGATAATTTTTAAGTAGACTGTATCTCTTTGGCTTTGGGGTATGTAGGTGCAAAAAAGCATGAAATTTGGCATTGATTTCCCTTAAGTAGATTATGCTGAGGATAATTTTTAAGTAGACTGTATCTCTTTGGCTTTGGGGTATGTAGGTGTTGTTTTGTGTGTGTGTTTTTTTTTGTTTTTGTTTTTGTTTTCTTTTCTTTTCCTGCAAAGCCAATGTAAACTTAATATGGAAGATCTTCAGCCAAAAAGATGTTACTTCTGGAACTTAGTTAAATTGGTCAGGTTTAAACCACTGCCATTTACCCTGCAGAACTCCTTAGTTACTGTGTCTTAGTTAATACAAAATGGTTAAATGCAAATTTGAAAGTTAATATCATAACTGAACATGGTTGATAGTACTTTACTTGTACTCTGGAAAACCATTAAGCATAGAGTGGACAGTGGAAAATTGGAAGGACACCTGGGCAGTAGTGACTGGAAACCATCACTGAGGCAGAGGTCAGTGGATTATGCCAAAAAAAAAGTGAATGCTCTTGGAGTGACATAGTAGAATTAGGTTAAGGTATTACAGTGTGCAGCATGGTCTTATTGCAATACTTTTCTAGATATCCAGTGCATAAATTTCTTTTATCAGCTGAAATAAGCAAAGTGAAAATGTGCTAATTGTGAGGTAACTATAACTACTGGTGTGATGGGGCTATGAACAATGAACATGTAAAATTAAGTTGCTTCGAGCAACAAAAATAAAGGAAGGATTCAGGTAATTGTACAGGATGTTAGTGAAAATTTAAGCAATTATTCGGTTTAGAAGATCTAAGTTTCTGGAATATATTTCTAACATGAAATTGTTGAGCAAGGAAGTCCATGTCATTAAGTTGGAATTTGGCTTGTTGATGGGTAGTACATGTGGCCTGGGAATTTGTGATTATGGGAGACTGGCAGGAGGCTCCTTGTGTCCCAGTGATTCTGCAGTTGATAATTAACTCCCTCTCTTGTGTTTTATTTTTAAGCCTTGAGAAGCAGTCTCTGCTTCCAAGGTTGTAGCCATTTGCATTGGCCTGGTGTCTCAGAAGGGAAAAAGCCCAAAAATAAACAGTTGACACTTATGCTGAGCACGGTAATGGAAATCCTACTGCATTAGTATTTCCAAATTCCTTTCCAGGTTTCCTTCTGTGTAGATAGGCTGTGGAGCAGGAATCTGCCTAACCAAACACTGAATAAATTTGTGTAAACAATGAGATGCAGAAGTCTGACAGTGTATTTGATACTGGAATAACTTGTGAGAACAGGACAGAGACTGTTTAGGGAAAAGTAAACCACTCCATCAAGAGTGGTGGTTCTTTAGCTGCTGTAGGAGCCAGGTTAAGGGGAGGGGATTTTTCATTTGCTCAGGCAACGCTCATCATTGTTGAGACAACTGTTTTCCATCTGTTCTGGAATGTCTGGGACAGACTGTGCGGCCTGGTCAGTTGATCTGTGCTGACAGCTGATGAGAGTTCCTGGGTGAGATTCTTTGGAATGGATCATTAAATGGTCAAACTAGATGATACAAAATGATACAGAATCAGAAATGACAGTGACTCCAAGTCCTATTCTGTAGAATCATTTATTTCAGAAGCAGCAGAGATAGGAGCTGTTCTTCAGCTATTGCCAAAACCCAGAATGTTTTTTTGCGGCATGTGAGTAACAGGCAGCTGGCTTAGGATGACCATCAGAATACCAACTCCTGTTCCTTAGGAGGACAGTATGGGCACAGGAGGGCATTTTTTTTCACTGGAATAAGATAAGGTTTTAAGGCAAAGTCTGTTAGTGCTTTCCCTTTACTTCAGGACTGATTGAGTTTCTCATTAGCATCTGTGAAATCTCTTTTAAATCAGAAATCCATTTTGTCCATGGTGCTGGGAGAAACATTTTTAACTACCTTTTTAGTCAGAAAATTTTCTCTTCCTGGACCTTCAGGAATTTGATCAAAATTGGTTTAGAAAGAGGATATCACTGGTGGCTGGTGACACAGAGTATGGTGGCCTTTCTGTGTACAGTTTTATATGCTTCCAGATGACAGGTTAAAACATCAGATATATTTGTGCTTAAGGTGGCAGCTCTTCATCTTGTTTCCATATTTTCTTTCTAAGAGTGGGTGATTATGTGACTCACTCTATTAAATGGAAATTGGTATCTTCCCTTGTTCAGATTTTCTGGCTATGCAAGAACATCCCTCTAGAAATGCACATCATGAGACTGAAAGAGTCAACTTAAATCCAGCAATTGGTCTCTAAAAATCCATAAAGCTCAAGTTCAAATTGGGGTATAACTCCTTGTGGGGAGGGAATAGAAATTGAGAACTAATGATTTAGACTGCTTGTGTGTGATGACTGGGCTAGAACTGTTTAGGTGCCTGGTGTCCTCAAAGGTACTATCAAATTGCCTCTTGGAGAGGTGTAGAGTAGCAGCGACAGCCTAAAGACAGTCTACCTGATTTGACCTTAAAGAGACCAAATAGAGCTCCTCTACCACTTCTGAGAAGCTGGTAGTCCTCCTTAAATGCCCTCATTTAGGGGAAGGTTAGAGAATTAAAATTTCTGAGACTTGAAATACACAAGGAGGGTCTTGGCTAATGGGTTACCAAAGACAAATGAGTATGGCATGTGTGCTATGGTGGAAGCTTTAAATATGGCCATGGGTTTTGGCATATTTCTAGTCATGATCTCCTTAGCTGAAGAGGACACAGGTGTAGATACTGGTCTATGCTGGATTTTTATGAGTGACTTTTGAGTTGCCATTCAGTGAGCAAAGCCTCTAGTCCAAGGAAAATGAAAATTACTCCTCAGTCTGGAAACCATTCATTTTCTGTTGTAGCATTACAAATAGATGGCACTAGTAAGAAAGTCTTCATGGTAACGTTACCAAGGCAAACATCACCTACAGCATGAGATCCTAGATAAATTTATGGGGCAGTTTATGGTGTAAATATTGGTTATCTGTGTTGCAGCAACACCTAGTGGTTCAAATGGAGATCAGGAGTGAACCTGGCACATGACCTGTGCTGGAAAAGCTTACATTGAAAACAGATAAAAGAGAAAGGGTTGAGTGGAGCCAAGGCAGAGAGCAGGGAAATGGCTCATCCACAGCAGAGGAGAGGTGGACCAAGAGAGACTTGAGTCACCTGGAGTGTCTAACTTCCTCCTTGTGCAGAACACTCTGGTCTGCAAGCAGCCCCCCTTGATAACTTACTGCCTCTGGAAAATGGACTTCAGTAGAAGTATACATGTTTGCTTTAAGCCGTGGTCTGTGATCCTTGTAGTTTGACTGGCTTTGGACAAGCATCTGAGCCCTGTTGCCATATGCTGCCCTATGAAATTGAGTGGGGCACTGAGAGGGTTACTCATCGCTCGCTGATGTGCAATGCTCCTTGCACTTGGCATCCTGAAGGCAGAACTTCATGGATCTCTGCTGTACATTAGGGAGCATCCAGGCTGCATTGTCTTCCAGACCTTCCCTTCCTGGAAGGGAATCTGTAAAGAGGGTTTAAGTGAAGTAGTATGATCTTGTTGAACTGGTCTCTCTTTTATGAACTTATTTATTTAAATAGGCAGTTCATAAGATAATATTTTTATTTCCATGGAAAGTTGGAATAGCTATTGGAGTTCTTGGGAAATAGGCTTGGCATTTTATTGCTGTCTTAACAATATTTTCTTTTCTGAAAGAAAGAAGAAAAAAGACAAGTGTGAGGAGAGTTCACTCATGATTCACCAGCCTTCTTGTTCAAACATTTATATCTCATCTTGTGCTACATTCAAGGTATATTTAAAAAAAAAAAAAAAAGTGGGGAGAAATAAGACACAAATTCAACTTGCATTTCCATCCTTCATAATAAGAATTGTGTCCAGCACCTTCTTCTAAGGATATCCTCAATAAAAGAAATGGTATTTTCTGTTGAAATAACTTTGTGTGGTTAATGCCAAATGCCTGAAATAAATCACCTTTTTAGAAAGTTGACAGAACACCAATGGCTTTTAATAAAACACTAGTAGTAGGTGTTTTTTTTTTTTTTTTTTTTTTTTTAAAAAAAAAGCATCTGAGAAATTACAGAAGTTCAACTACATCATGGAAGAAAATACATAACTTTGTCTTTCTACTTATGTTTCTCTTGTCAAGCTTCCTGCCCACTTGTTTGTCAGCTTTTTCATGCTCACCTTTTGCTTTCTGCTGGGCAGCAGCAGTGCATGACACATCAACAAGGATTCATCTGCTAGCTCTCCTATAGCCCTTGCCTTCTGTCTTACCATGTTTTCCTCTAACAGGCCAGCTTTTGCCATGCTGCCTATCATGATTTTAATTGTTCTGTTGGACTCTTATTTTCTTCTCCCTAACCTCTGTCTGCTTGCCTGTCTGTCTTTAGAGTGTGAGCTCCTTGGGGCATGGACCATCCTTTCTTGAATGTCTGGAAAACACTAGCACATTGTGGCTGCTACCATTAACACAAAATAATCTCTGGCAAGCAAAGAGTAAGAGGAAGACTGAGATGAATAACTGTCTGGAAGATGTGAACTTTGTTGGTGGAAATGCAGATGTTTCGGGTCAACACTTAAACTGTAGCAACATTTTGTGGCTTAAGGGCAGGAAGAAGAGCTCACTTTTGCTGAATTTAGCTTTAATAGCTGTGTCTTCTTCTGGG
Organism: Tinamus guttatus; assembly: GCF_000705375.1. The sequence goes on along the minus strand of NW_010584440.1, from coordinate 30,621 downwards.
ATGATTACTGAACATACGTATCTGAACTCATTTTCTCCTCTTGTTACTACTTGCTGAATCACTGACATATATAATGGAGCCAACTTTATGATAAGGAGAGAAATATATGCAGTGACATATCTAAATATCTTGGTTTTGCAAAAAAAAAAAAAAATTGCATAACATGCTTCTTTTTTTCTTTAAGATCAAAATTCAGTCTTAGTGCATCCCCAGTGTAAATCCAAAAGGCATTTTTCTTTAGTTTGAAAAAAGTGTTAATTTCATTGCAATCAAACTTCTGTTTTTTACTGCAAACACTCTTCCACTCTCTCTTCAGAAAACTGAAATCCTTAAATGCACTACGATGTGTATAAACTTGTAATACACTTGCAACTATTGCAGCTACTGCCATTCAACAAACTTTTTGCACTTCTATTGCACTTTCTTTCCCGATAATTTGTATTCATATCCCATAAGAATGGGCATGCATGTGAGTGTATGAGAGGTTATGCATTATTTCAGGAAGAGGATTGAAAATATTGTAAGATGAAGTTAACTTTTTGTTCAATGAACTATATTAAGTCTCCATTCTTATATAATCTTTTGCTACGTATTAAAAATAACTCGTGTATGGAAATGTCATTATTACATGATTTCTTTTTTACTTTAAACCTGAATTTAAATAGAATAAATAAAATGGCCTAAATTTGGTTGTGTGTGTGAAGAATAGAAGAGTCCTAATGCCATTCTTATGTTTGATTTGTATTTGAATTCTATAAAGTCTAAATTCTATAAAGTTTCTTGCTTTCTTTCAGTCCTATGAAGAACTAATATGTGCCAGTCCTTAAAAAAACACACTGTTAGGAACAGCATCCATTTTTAATAATAAATTTACATTACACGTTTTGGTTTTGCCAATGATGTTTCCAGATGGGTGTATTTAAAATGTGCTGTACTTATTTGTATTTACAGTAAATCTAAATTTTTTTAAAAAGAAAGACCTTTACTTGAGCAGTAACCAATTTATTATTAGTTGAGTTTCATAGGCCACTTGTTTCCAGCCTTTGTTACCCAAATAACTTGTTCAGATAATTCCAGAGGCTCCTCTGATTCATCTGTTGACATGGGCTAGGACTGTTACCCTTACCGTTTAGGGAATTGCTATTACTATACACCAAAGGTGGTGGTTGTTGCTGGGTTTTCAAAGGCAAAACCAAGGTTTCAAAGACAAAACCATGTGTGTGAGCGCATGTGTGTAGGAGCTGATGGCAAAGAAAGCAAAGATTTTCATTATGAAGTACTAAAAACTGTCGTGCAACTAAAACGATCAGACACTCTCTTTTCTTTGTGTTTTCTTGGAGGTAGAAACATTGATTTAACTTTGTCAGTGATGATGCTGTGGCGGCCAAAACATGAATGTGATAAATTGCTTCTGTGGTTGTTTAATTGTTGAAACTTGTTTGAAAATCTTGAAAACAGTGCAACAGATGCCAAATCATTTTAAATGAACTTTTTAAGTGAACTTAACCAAATCCTGGATTGATTTATTAGTTTTTCTGGCTCTGCTCATATGCAGAGATGGACATTGGATGGTATGCTCAGTGTAATAAGCTATTGAAATATTTCAGTTTCTTTACCTGCCTAGGCCGAGATTTGCAGTGTTATATTGGGATTTTTAAAACTAGTGCATTTCTAGCTGTGGTGTTGTGAAGAAAAGATTGACGTATAAGACTTCAAAGGCTCAAAACTCAACAGGTAGGAACATTCTGTAATTAAGTTTAAAAGGAAAAAAAAGGAGGGGGGAAGGAAGGGTCGAATTAAAGTGCTTGAGGACTGGGTCGTGAGTTTGAGGCTAGGATTCAATGCTATGGCTGATGTAAGCAGTCTAGTCTGTCTTGTGGGCACAAGCTGGACAACTTGGGCCAAGGATTTGCTCTAAAGCAGACTCTTTAAAATTATTTTTAGGACAATTAGGAAGGGTGTACTTTGTGTACAGTAATTCTTGCAATTTTTCCTTGGTGTTGCTACATGTGAATACCTTAACTTTGTTCTTTGTTTCCCTGCAAGTTGTTCCAGGACAGTTACCAGTGGAGTTGAAACTTTATTCTAAATGGTTTATCCAATGTATTACTTTGCATTTAGTGTGAAAGGAATCAGTTTTCACTTCTGAACCATTCCTTTACCTTAAAAGCTTCATGTTTTTACTTCACTTGGGATTTGCCCAAGGGTTCTTGAGGTTTGTGTGACATTGGGAATTTTTAAGCAGATGGTAATATCCACTATTTGTTTGTGGGATGGAATAAACTTGAGTGGTCCTGAAGTGGTGGTATTATGGGGATACGATAAAGTAATAACCAAAAGATAAGTTGGAAACTGCTACCCCTGTTTTTTCATACAAAATTCTTAAAAATACTGTACCGCTAGAAGTGTATTACCAAGATGTAACTTCTTTGTTTTCTGAAACATTCGTTAAGTGTTTGAATCCTTAGTCTGTTCTTAAGTAATCTTAAGTATTAACCTATAAAACTGGTTTGTGTGATTCATCTTAGAGCTGAATAGAGCAGTTATGTTGACTTCAGTGGGATAGTTCATGCAAGTGAAGATTATAAATGTTGTCATTCATCCAGGGTATGAGTTAGAAAAACAGCTCAGATCTTATTTTGAGTAGGTATAGAAGGGAGAGTTTTTGTGCAAAAATAGCTTCTGGTGTTGATTTACCCATCTATCCACTTACATTTGCCTTTCCTATGCCTTTTCTCAATATCTTCTTCCAGAAGTGTATTTTCAGAAACTGATGTATTTTTAGTGCTGCTGTCTGTCCCCTTTATTTTTTTAATTCTGTATCTCTTCAAACCAATTATTAGGCACTTCTGGAGTGTCACAAATTGCTTCAGTGCTTAGAATTTAAGAGCCAAGTTGCTGAAGCAAGTATAATCTGAGACAGCTAAGTTATCTTTCATTTAAATAGAGGTACATCCATACCTGTTCAGCTTACTAAGCTGAGAATTAGTTGTCAAACTAAGAGTGTATGAGCTGCAACTTGTTCATTGATATAAATGATGAAAGATTTGGCCAGTGAGTCCTTCTAAAAATAAAAACTCAAATGTTTGTGTGGAGCTTTAAGTCCAAACTGTGCAGAGATTCTTGTGGCTGTGGTGAGCCCCACTGAAGAGAAAGGTCAGAACCAAGAGCTTTCTGCATGGCTGAAAGGTAGAGCTGGGACACAGCTGGGCTCTGAAAGGTTCAGAAATGAAAATGAGAGTAAATTGAAGTTTAAACTCTAATTTCTAAGATGTCTGTTACCACTGCAGTTCTTTGCATTGGTATAATATCTTCCTTTCTGAGGAATACACACAATAACCCCTTTTCACTTTTCAGGGAAGAAATGTTACAAGTGATCCGTGAAATGTTGTTTAGTTCTGCATTTGATCATCCTAATGGAATAAAAATGAGTGAAAGTTGAAAACAATTTCAAGAGATTGCTTGGCTTGCAGTCATGCTCCACAACATTGTGCAGGAGTGAAACAAACAATGTAGCAGAGTAACATTGGCTCTAAGGTTTGTAGTTTAAAATAAAAAAGGCATATTTGCAATAATTTGCTTAAAAACCATCTACGTGTCAAGTGATTATATTTGAGACATACAATTTAGAGTATAAGAATAGGAAACTTCTATTGCAAAATCATCTATTTCTTTCATCTTTGAATCTGTTACGGAGGGGGGAAAAAGTCATAGATTCCCATATATTGTTGTACTATAGCTCTAGACTTGGACTTAACATTAGGGATTCTAGAATTCAAATTTGATTGCTAGTTTTGTTGTTTTTTTTCTAATCTATTAGTATGAGAGCATTTGTGTGGGCACATTCATTATGCGAAGTCTGGCAGCTTTTAGAGGCAAAAACAGCCTGGTGTTCCTGGTCTTTCCTTTAGCTTCATACCTTGAGATAATTTTGCATTTGTCTTGTATTTTATTTTTGAGATTTTCACTGAACCTAGACTCCTTAAATAGATTTTAAATTAATATAATTCATAGTCTTCTAGAATATTATGGGAATGTAAAATGAGATGAAGAAACCTGGCTTCTAAAAGCTGTGTGTGCACCTGTGTGTGTGCACCTGTGTAAGGGGTGGTGGTGTATGTATATATGCTCACACATATATCTGTCTGGAACAGGTTATTTTTAAGCTCTTTCTCAATTCAGATCCTACCTAAAAGGCAATAGCTCTGTAGACTATTTTTCTAATCACATAACTTTCAACTATGGTATTGCATAAGTAACAGGAAAAGTGTTCCTTGAAAGATGGTATGTTCTCTCTTTTAGTGGTTCATGTCTATTTACTTTGAACTGTGCCTTTTGCAGCCTCCTTTTTAAATGAAGCATTTGTTCCATAATACCTGAATGCTTGTGAACAATTCCTGCGTTAATTAGAAAAGGGAGGGGTATTAGAAAGTGTTAGAAAACCACCAGATTTGTAGCTCACTCTGCTGGCTCTCAGGTATGCTGATAAAGCTGTATTCATGTTTAAATGATAGAATGTATAAAAATGTATATATAGCTGTAATATATATGTCTTAACCATTTTAAAGGTGTATTTGTTTGCAATAAAACATTTGCTAGAACCCTGGAAGAACAGATAGCATCAAAATAGCAAGATGACTTTTAGCAAATTGTATTTTATCTTTTAAGATAACAGAAATCGATAAGTTTCGGATAATATCCTGGGAATGTTATTCTAGTGCCTTTTGGGACTCGGGTTGTAATAATATTTTTGGTCGCAGATTTCACTTCTGTGAGGACTGAATCTCAAGTGTTAGCTGCACCAGCTTGTTTCTTGAAGGGCCTGTAAATTCAGAAGCTCTCAATGGAGGTGTGACCTCTACTTTCAGAATCAGTGCTTTCAATTTTTTTTGATGTACTTTTGATCCAAGTTTCTGTTATAATTAAACAAAAGTGTTGGTTCCTCCCTTCCCACCAGTATTTTGGTTTTTTGCCATACTGCTAAATGTTTCTGTCCCTCTGAAGAGCATTTTTATGCTGGAAACACTAACTCCATGTAGAATCACTGATGGTCTCCAAGCAGTCACCAAGAACTGAATAAATAACTTGAGCTGAAGATTTAACATAACAAACATAATTTTTAGAGTAGGTATGTTATGGAAAAGTTTGATATTGAGAGTAGCTGTTCACAACATGCAGCAGAAGCAGCAGCTTCTCTAACTCTGGCTGTAAGGCGCAAGCATGATATGTTGGACTTAGAAATCTGTCTATTTTTCTCCATTGCTGGCTTAAGTGGTAACTTCAGTCTTCCATTTTAACAGCAAAGAATTCAATGTTTTATGAATTCTCTTTTAACAAAGCACACTTTTTACTGTAACTTTTTATAGTTTATGGTTATAATAACTTCTTTAAAAATACTTTATATTCAGGGTAATCATGATAAGTTCTCCTTCCCACTTTATTCATTTGTTGGATTTAAACACTGCTGTGGTGCAGGAAGATCTAACCAATCAATCTATATCAATTAATATAGCTATATATAAAGTGGTAAATAAAGCTAAACTATATGGCTTAAAGACTTTCTATGTGTACATAACTCAAAGAGAATGCATATGAGGGAAGATCTAATGACTGTTGAGTGCAAATCAGCCATATTTCATGTGTTTCACAGTTTAATTTTGCAGTGGATTGGTAATATGTTTATTGGGGAATTAAAAAGCCTCTTTCTCTACATTTTATTTCAGTCTTTGATTCTTATGGTCATTGGTAGACATCTAGTTCAAGGAGTTGTGACTATTCATTGCACCTACGTTCATCTAGACAAGCAGTGACTGAAATAGGTATTTCGCATCTTCCCTTTTCTAGACTGTTTACCACAGTTGACAATTTGGAAAGATCTAGTGAACATCAAGCGCTGTTGAAATGTCGCTACTTCTGCTCCTCAAATACTACAGGGACAATATTTCAATCCTTGTAAGTTATCTTATTATACATATTTTTTGGGGAAAAAAAAATCAAACTTGAGCCCCACTATTTCAGCAGTGTGTTTCGTTGATCCTCTTCTTTCTTTACCTTACATTTTTTGAAAATGCCAAGTTCCTTCTTCCTTGCAGGTTCTCCTTGAACTTGTTACTGCAGATTAGTAGCCCGTTAGCTAGAGTAGCTCTTGCAAGTGCAAACTCTTATTTGATCTAGGCGAATGTACAGCTGAGGTGGGATTACAGCAGACCAGTAGCTGCTTAAAACAGAACACAGGAAATATGGCGATATACAAGTTGGCTGTGGCAAACACTTTTGAGGAGCCTACTGCTGGAACAGAGATGTCCTTGTTTGGGGGTACACATACAGAACTGGTTAGATATGAGAATTCTCTGGATTTTACTGTGTTCCTTATACTGTTACTGTATATCCTTATACTGTTACCCGCTGTTGTAAGATGACTGTTGAATCCTCGTAGCTTTTGTAGAATTACCTACCCTTTGGCTCCATAACAGGATTGCATTAATTACAGAGCAGTTGGGCAAAAGCCCTTGCAGGCTGCTTAAAACATTTTAATAATGCAGGTAAGGTTGTGAGAAGCGTTCACTCTTTTGTCTCATATTCTTCTCAGAAATAAATTCCCTTCCACCCTCCCATCAAATTCAGGGCCTTAGTCCCTTTAGCACCTTGAAGACCTTGAGTTCAGCAGCTGTAGCCCGTTGTTTGCACTTTGGAGGTGATATGTGTGGTCAGGAGCTGATTCTTTGACCCTGGGGCTTCTCTGTAAAGGCAACTTTGTGTGCAGGGGCAGGCTGGTCACTGGTGCTGGTCCAGGGCTGCAAAGCAGAATGCTAAATGAGGGGAGCAAACACGGACACCACTTTCTGTTCTGACTGGGAAGGATTTTTCTTCCTTCTATAAAGAAGCTGAAGGACAAAGAGCAGTGCAGTCTGAAAAATACTTAAAACTTCATATATCTGCAGTAGGGGAAAAATAGAAATCTGGTTTCAGAGAGGAAGAACCTGAAGCAGCTCACTTTAGTTACTTTTGGAAGGTGACTAGATGTTACAGGAATTGAGGGTTTTTTCTTTTGGTTTCAGCTTAGAGTTGGTACTTGCTCTTTCCATCTAGAGGAGTTGTTTAATGATTTCAGGTTCTCCGGGTGTCTCTTCACAGCACGCTGCCATCACCTTGCCTTTGGCCCTCAAGGCTGAGGAGCCTTCCAAAAATAATTGGGAAAGCCAGAAGCTGTCTCCTCGGCTCAGTGTTTCCTGTTAGCTGTGCTTAGCGGCACAATGTTGTTGTGTTTGTTCTGTGAACGGTGCTGGCCCCACGTGAGCCTCCTCTGGCAGGCGAGATCTGCTGGCTCCTGAAAACGCATGGGCTGTGAAAATGCATGGGCTTGAGAATAAGGAGAAATGCTTTCCTTCCTTCCGAGAACTGATGTGCCATGGGAGTCAGAGGGGTAGGATAAGCATGTTTTTCTATAAGGCAAAGTGGGAATACTTTGCTGCAGGGAGGGGAAAAATCCTCCATGGTGAAACAATATGAGCTTATTTTGGGGGCTATATGACACAGCTGTCTGATTAGTTGAATCCTGAATTTTCCTGCTGGGTAAATTTAGGTTGCTATTTGTTGACACACCTGAGCTGTCTTGCCTGTGCGTCAGCCTCGCTAGCTCACGGGAGGCCAGGAAGGCCGCTCCGCAGGGCAGCCTCGCGGCTCCGCTCAGCCACGTCCCGGGGAGAGCGGCCACCCGGCTCAGGGCCTGCGGGAAGCCGAGGCCTTCCTGCAGCTTTGTTGGTCTTCTCTGCTTTTAGTTTTGCTTTGTTGGTAGGGAGCTTTTGCAGGTCTGTATATACCAATTTAGAGCTGCAGAGCACAGCAGTGCATAAATGTAACAACTGTTTTTAATGCTCTTTCTTTAAAAAATGGTAAGACTTTCATAATGCCAAGGAAAGCCCTCTCCTCTCTCAGTAGAATGTTTAATCTTGGTAAATTGCTGACATTTCAGAAGACATCTGTAAAAAGCTTTCAGAAAGTGTGCAGGGCTCATAACTGATTCTGCTTCAAACATACCTCTCTCTGGAGTTTGCCTCTCTTTGGGATTATGGGATAAAACTGACTGGTGGTGAAGCACCAAAGAGGATTGATGGGTCTAGACCTATGTGCCAGAGGAATTTTGTATTTAGCCACATGGAAATGTTTCTTTGAATAAATTATGTATTCTCTTCCATTCTCTACTGAAGCGATTATACTGATACTTTGAAAGCAGCCATTTTCTTTTACTTGTTTCTGATTCTTAATAAGAGAAAAATGGCTCTCTTTTCCCTCCTAAGAAGACATAAGGATGTGTATAGCCATCCCTTACCCAAACTTTCTGTAATAGAAATGCTCATGTTGTTAATATGTGGGAGTTCCCCAGTTTTGAGCAGTAGTCCTATCTCCAGGCAATTCAGACCATCACTGGCTATAGGATGGAGGATTCTTGGAGTAATTTTGTCATTGGTTTGAGATTAAATGAAAACAATAGTCCTTTTCTGCTGCAGATAAATGTGTATCTATTTGTTATTTTTGCATGAGAACTGTGGTTGTTAGTCTTGGCCTCTAGTTGTAGTGCTAACTGGTATATGCAGAGACTTTTCCACTACCCCAGTGAAGAGCTGCTGAAACCCCTGTGCTCTTTGCTTATGAATGATGCTATATTAAAGACTTAGTAATTTAAAATAATCTTCATCATTTGTGTTGTTTATTAGTAATATTTTTTGTACCTTATAAAATAGATGCAAAAAGTATTTCAAGAGATGGATTTCTTAGGTTAAATAGCTTGGCAAGCCAAAGTCTTCAGTGTTGTGAATCCGAGTGGCTCTAAAGAGCAAACTTCCCGGGGGAAGCCCTGCAGGACAATTAGACCATAAGAAATTTTTTAAAAAAGCTAAAAGATACTTCAGGAGAGCATGAACTTCAGGAACATTAAAGTTTATAACCATTATAACCATTGAAGTGTGGTTTGTGAATTGCTATAGTAAGCACTTACTGGAAAGATGGAACAGAAACAACTTGGCCACTATTTATGGAAGGCAAGGTTGTTACTGCAGTAATAACTGCCACTTCCTGTTATCAGAGAGATACGGTTTATGAGGCACTGTGCATATAACTTGTGCATCTAATCTACACTTTAAAAAAAAAAAAAAAAAGTGGGGGAGGAAGTTGATAAACATTTTTTGCTTATGGTGGGGATAGTCTGCTAGGTAGACCTTTGAACTTGACGAAGTGCAGTGAGGTGGTCTCCGAAGGCAGAATGCTTTTGCAGACTTCTACAATGCTTTGGGGGAAGACCTGCTAGAACGTGTCTGATACAGCTCTTAAACTGCATCGATCTCATAAGTGTGAGCAAAGGCATTACTGTTAGGCTGATACAAGTAAGCAACACAAAACAACAAAAATAATTCCCTTTCTTAGGCAAAAGTAAATTTGAATTACTGAGATTTTATACAAAATCAGTTGCCTCCTGCATGAGGAGAGGCAGAAGCCCTGGCTCTATCTGCTTATTTGGGAATAAGAGCAGAGCTGCCTTTTGTCCTTGCAAATAAGGGAAGATTGAGTGTTTTGGTTTGGGAGATTTTTATTGATTTTTGTGTGTGTGTGTGTGTGTTGATTTGTTGCTTCTTGTGAATTTTTAAGGTCTCTAATTACAGAGATCATAGTGGGTCAAAAATCTAGTATACTTTTAAGAAGGTCATATGCGGTATTTTGGTTTAAATAATTTATTAAACACATTTTAGGAGTTTGTTAAACATTTCTTAACTAACAGTTATCACAGTAAATAAGCTATGCTTTAGAATTGTAACTTTATAGTTTTCCTGTTACTTCTAGCACAATAGGTGCAGTAGTGAGACTGTGTAATGACTGTGTAAGAATCTAGAGAGACAGAGGAGGGAAGAAGTGAAAGCCAAAACCTTCAGCGAGTCACTGATATAAATGGAAGTGTAATCCAGGTTTTTTCTATTTTAGATTTCTAGTGTCTTGAGCTTATCAGAAAATTTACGCAATAAAACAGGAAAACAGAGTTCTCAAGTTCTACCTTATTACAGCACCCTGCTCTGACTCCCTCTTTTGTTCTCAATTTCTGGGTCAGCTTTTCTGTAGCCATCTGTTCACTTCCCAAAATAGCTCTGCTTGTCTGTCAGTTTAGAATTTTGCTTGTTATCTGTAATGCATTTTAACTTCCCTCTGAATGAAACTTATTTTAATACTGCTTTCTTTTTCAAAATATATTACTGTGCCTTCATATAATACATAATTTTACACCAACATTGAAGTTCGTAATTATGTGCCTATGTTTTGGGATATTGAACATTATGAAGAACCTGAGTTTTTCTGTGTTTTCTGTTCACTTGTTTTTATATTGTTCTAAGTATTTTGCCCTTACTTTGAAATTAATGACATGCTAAGTCATAACTATGCTAGCTAACCGAAAAGCTGTTCCACACACAGTCACGCAGTAGGTTAATGCAGACCTGTGTGGGGTTCACAATCATCTAAGGCTGCCCCTCTTCCCTTGCTGCCCCCAGCACTCAAATCACTCCTATGCTCAAATGTTGAATAACTTGTCATCTTGGACATTTCCAGTTTCTGTAAAATTTGCTTGAAATTGAACATGAGGTCCAGAAAATATTTGGAAGGAAGCCTGAGGTAAGGAGAAAGGGAGATGGGCACACAGAATGGAGGAATGAAAGGATGGTGTTCCAGTTTTCCTACCTTAGGCAGATGTGCACTTCTTTACTGAAGAGTTGAGATACTGTTGAGGTTAGTGTGTATGTCTGGTAGTGACAATATTTCTGTGATAGCAATGCTTAAAGCTTTGTGTACTCTCTTAGTTTGCAAATGTTGATGCTTGGAAAACTCTAGCTGCCTATATTCTTACTCTTTAAAAAATTCTGTAGAGGATCAAAATGGCCTTTCTCAATGAACTGGCTAAGATGCCAATGTGGCCATGAGTCATTTAATAGTGATGGCATTAATGTTTTCTAACAAACTTGCAAACACTTTCTGGCAAGTAGGAAGGTGCTTGCCTCTATGGGACACTTGGGCATATTACAGCAATTGGGTTTTTCAGGACACACATTTGTAACTGGATTTTGTTCCCCAAGCTTTCATTGTCGAAGTAGAGCAGATAGCCCAAATAACCCACAGTCCAGTGGCAAGACAAAATGAATGGTATTCTACATCACTGCCATGCAAATCTTCTGGTGTGGACTTTTTATTCATTTTATTTTCTTCTCTGCTATAAAGCCAAGTTGATTTTTGTCTTATTTGGTTAGATGAGCTGTGGCAGTCTGTCTGTGTCAGAACAGTTAAGACCAAATTCGGGGCAAAAATATAGAATGTTTCAAATTTCAAGCCTTTCAAGACAAAATGAGAAAGGAAGAAGAGTTTAGTTGCTCTTAAGTGTGGTTTCATACATCACTTATGCACAACAGTTTTCTTGTGCCCTTGAATGACCTCTAAACGTTGGTGTTGAGACCTGAGGAGCAGCTGCTTGTGGATAAGTGTGTTGAAACCGGGAGGAATCGACCAGAATAAGTGGTGGGGGACCCATCTTCCTGCAGCATCAGGAATGTCCTTCTCTTGCTCATCTGCCCTCTCTGAACAGCAACGTGGGATAATCGTGCCTGAGAGGCCGGGAGGGTAGTGAGGCTGTCTCTCTGCACAGATATCATGGACTGTAGCAACATATGAGGAAAGCTTGGGCATTTGTGTAGAACTTGGAAATTTAAAAATGTTATAGCTGTTTCTAAAAATATTGGGAAAATTAAACATGTTTCAGATATTAGGGTTATACTTAAGTGGTACAACTGAAATGTTGTTTTCATCCAGGGCAGGTTATTTTAAATCCATGCCCCAGGGGGTGTTTTGCACCTTTTTCTCAACCATCTTGTGCGGTCTGCTGCTAGAAATAGGCACTGCCTGCCTTCGTCACCAGGCTGAGCCACCATCATAGTATTTTGAGCAATTTGCAGACTTGAGAATTGGTTCAGGTGCCTGTGTCCTGGCACTGTTGAAGCAAGGGAAGGTTTTACTGGGGCTGGGGCTGGGTACAGCTCTGCTGCTGTGGTTGCAGCCATTGCGCTGTGAATGCTCTTCTGTCCTGGGCCTCCTTGTACAGGCTGTAGGTATCAGCTGATTTCCGTGTTCATCTGCTACCTGCTTTGCTATCATCTAATGCAGAAGTCTGAAGTTTAACATAGCTTGGATATTAGGCTTTTCCCTGCTTACAATACTAGGCTGTGGCCCTGTTCTCCATATGATGCAACAGTGCAGTTTCCTTCCTCTATGGCTGTTTTACATTCCACAGGAAGAGGATAGGAAATGTGGCTGTGTTTTTTCCAGCTCCTTACTTATTTGGGGGCTGCCCCATTTCTTGGTTAGATTAAATTCTAGTTCTAAGTAACACATGCCTAAAAAGAACAGTGTTTGGTTTTTGAAATCTATTCATGCTGTAAGTCAATGAATGAGCAGGTGGAAATGGTTCTGCTGGAATGTTGTGTAGTCTTTTCCATGTTGAAATATACAGCTAGTAAAGAAACTTCTGTCAGCAATCTATGACTGACTTGGTGTGCTCCACTAGAAAACCGCAGCAAAGTGTGTGTGTGGTTTTTTTTTTTTTTTTTTTTTAAGCTATTTTAAATTTTTATGTCCTTTCTATATCCTTTCTATGGAAACAAGAAGTTTGTTTATTTACCATGTAAGATAAATACAGCATGTGGTTAACAGGCTAAGATGTGTTTGATTTTAAATTCAGATAAAGTTATGTCAGTGATTGAGACAAACTATATTGCATTGTTAATAGTGAACCTTGTGGTACATGGCAAATAGAAGCCAAGTCAAGAGATTAAATGAAAAAAATTACATTCTAGCATTACAGACAATACAATGGCCACTCTATAGCTTACAGTAAGTAAAGCATCAAAATGTAACCCAGAGTTTTTTAAGGCAATGAACAAACAATGTCTTATTTGGATATTGGATACATAGTTAGCCTTTTCTTGTTTTTCTTTTTTATATTTAGGGCAAAAAGGTACAAAATTTATGTAGTCTCAAAAAGATACATGAATTGGATATAGGCAACCCGATCCTTTTCCAGATTCTTTCATATTGTTGAATTGGTGTATATATTGGTGTATTTTTTATTTTTTATTTTTTTTTACATTTTTATGTCATTTCAACAAAAACTGCACAAATGCATTAGTCAGCAAAATGGAAAGAACTTGAATGTTAACTCAGTAGAAATTATTTTTAATATACTGCAGATAATTTCTAACTACTAGGCTGAAGGTTTCTTTGTTTAAGAGAAAATCAATGAATTCTGAGGCCATGACTCTAAAATCGACCCCAAACTGTACCGTAGGTTTCTTCATTCATAAAGCCCGATTAGTGTTTCATTGTCACATGCCCAAATTCTCCGTACACGCCACCGTTTTCATGGGCTGCACATTGCAGGCAGGGGCTGTTAGCAGATGCTCTTATTGAGACTGCCTAACACTTCCCTTCTGTAAAAGACTCTCTTCATTCCCCCTCTCTGCACCCACCCCCCAGTTGATGTTTTCCTTACATTCCCTCAGGCCAGATTATTTTTGGAAGTCCGTGCATGTGCGTGTCTATATATGTGTGTGTCCTATATATGTGTGTGTATAGGACACACACATATATATATATAGGATGAGGAAGAACTAACAATTTGGTGCAGTGTTGAGTCACAAGGGTCCCTGGAGAGGACTGGCGTGGGCCTTGGGTCTGTTGGTGTTCACAGATGGCCTGAAAGACTTGCCTGAGCTACAGGTACCTTTGAGGCAGGGTTGTAATGCAGCTGTGGAAAACTTTCATTATGCAAGTATTTACATCAGGAAATGATTTTTTTTGTATGTACACGCCATTTTTTATGTGTTCTTCAGGAATTTCTTTGAATGAACAAAAATCACCTTTCAATGTATTTTACTGACTGTTTTCTCATGCCTTTCTCTCTGTCTTTTTTCCTTTTAACTACATGCTGCTCCAAGGAGACCGGGACTAGTTGATATTCCAGACTTCTTTTATCCACAGGATTGATCATTCCTAGATCCCATGAAGAATATTAGTGACCATCGATTTCTTCAGCAGCTTCATGGCTGCATTTAAAAAATATTATTATAAAGTCTTAGTTGCATCTACATTATTGTTGGCTGGTAGGATGACTTTGGCAGTAGAAAATTTCCCATCTTTCTGAATTATTGATCGTGACACGAGCACGTTATGTCTGTAATGTTATATCAAAGATAATTAATTCGATCAGGAAAAGCTTGTAGGCCCTCTTTGAATACAAGTGTGAAAAAGAGATGCTCTGCCATTAAATCTTCTGGGGAGTATATGTGAGGTTTCAGTAGGGTTTAGGCTATGGGCAAATGCCGACTGCTCTGTTTTGCTGGCCAGGAAATGCTGTTTGCCTTGCAGCTTGCTCTACTGGTAAAAGATGTACCAGATACACGCACAACATTTGAGCCTGGCTAGCTACAGTGCACTAGGATAGATAACAGGGGTGCTTGTGCAATGTTTGATTTGTTTGTGTTTAGCACAAGACTATAGTGGCAGTAGTAGCAATGTGCTGCTCTCTGGTTTGGTGGTGGATTTTGTTTTTCCTTTTCTCTCTCTCTCTCTCTCTCTTTTTTTTTTTTTTTTTGCCAGTGGCTTTAGCTATCAGTTAGCATCAGTGAGATGTTATATAAGAGCCAATATCTAAAATATATTTTAAGACAGATTTATTCTTGCAAATCATCATATTTAGTGAGTTGGAAGAAAATCTTGTTTTTTTGTCCTTGGAATGTTGTTGTTTTAAAACATGGTTCAGTGATTAGATCTCTTCTCCCTATTCTTCCTCCTCCCACTTAAGGGTGTTGCAGATAAGCTTCATCAGAAAATCCACATCAAAATACAGATGATAATGCAATCTGATGCGCGTCTTTGTTGTTCACGTTGTTATTTTTGTAGTGCGAAAGTGCTCACTGTGTTCAAATCTGTTCACAGCAGATTATGATGTGTTGATAATTCTATTCAAGGCAGCTTTGTTCTTTTGCATTCAAATCTTTTGCAACGTGAAGAGCAGGAATACTCTTTTCACCTGGTGAGATGTTGGAAAGTGAAACTATTTTAACACGGTTGTAAGCTGCTGTAAGGGTGGAATTTTAAAATATTTTAAAATATTTCCCTGGCTGGATCTATGTATCTCTATGGAACTGACTGTTTTATAGCCATGACCATCAGAACTGGTTTCTATGAGTTTTGTATTGAAGTGAAAGGGACAACCTTGGGAGCCTGGCAAAAACATAGTCTGTCTTTGTATACTCATTACACTGATGTCAAATTTATGCTCAATTTTTATGAATTTGAATTTTAATTGCAAAGGTGCAGGATTGAATTATTGGAATTGTTAGGGCTAATCCTAAGCTCTGTTACTAGCTTTCACTGACATTGCCATGCTCCTGTGGGGATTTTTTTCTGTTCTTTTCTTAGAAGGTAGCACGTAGAAATGAATAGGTGGGATGAATGGAGAACCTCCGAACCATTCCTTACACGAATGAGAACTTCTTAAATTGTTACATACCAGATTCAGTGTTCTCTGTAGTTGTCTGAGATACATTATCCCCCTCATATTTTATATATTAGGTTAGTGAAAGGATTAAAAAGGGAAATGCATAGCAAGCAAAGAGTAGCCAAGAGAGCAGTCGCGAAGTTTACCATGTTCCTCCATAGCTTTTCATTAGTTTTGAACAGTTTTCTGAATAATTTTTTTGTGTGTGTGAATTACATTACACTTGGAAAAAGCTGGAGTAACTATTTGTTATGGGGCAGTGCATTATTTTTTTGAATCTATAGAAGAACCCTCTATTTGATGCCTTTCAACTCTGGTCTCCACTCAGATAAACAGGTCACAATCGGTCCTCAGCTGGAAACGGGGAAGTGTTGGCTTAGCCGCATGTGTAGGGCAGGAGCTAGGGAGAGGGTCACCCTGTTGAGCTCCTCTGGGCTGCTGTGTGTTACAGGTGCGGGACTCTTCGGTTTCCTAGGAGCTGCAGGATTTGGGAATGGAGGATGCAGTGAGGAGAGGAACAACTGTGAATAGGGAGTATCATTCTCCCACAGATGCCCAAGTGTCTTCCTTTGGTCCTGACAGTTGATTGATTTATTCGATTCATTGCCTGTAGAGACAAACTTATTAGACATGACAGGCTGTATAGGTTGTAAAGTCTTCTCCCATTTCTTTGCTTGCTGTAGGCTAAGAGTTAAATATTGCTGAAGACTTGAAATCAGCCAAGAGAGGGAACTAATGGCTAAGAATAGGCAGTCAAGTATCAGCATGACAAGATTATCTCCAGAGGATATAATTTTCTGTTTAGGGGGGAAAAAAGATGTTGTTGTACAAAATAGGGACAGCAGTGAGATGACAACATTTGTACACTGCAAAAACGTGTTTAAGAGTAGCAGAGGCTATGAGTCACTGAAAGGAGACAGAGCAAGTTAGGTAAGTAATATGATTATGAGGAAAAATCGCATTTAGTTAGCTAAAACAAATGGGAAGAATAATCTAGGTTGCTTATCACATTAGCAATTCTAAATTGATTGCAAGTAATAAGTAATAAAAATTTGAGCATGGCTAAAATCCTGATAGTTCAAAAAGAATAAAGTAAAAATAGGATGTTAGGAAAGAGCTCCTTTCCCAGCCTACTTTAACGCATGGAGGAAGGGTGGTGGGAAAAAAACATCACACTGGAATTCTCATGACTGCAGTTGAGTGAGGGTTGTACTGAACTAAAAGGCACTCCCATCTACTGCTTTCCTAATAGGTTGACAAGGTACGATTGAAGTGAGCAAACTTTAGACTGATACAATATTTTTTCTTACAGAACTCAAAATCTGTCTTTGAGATAATTGTTCTAAAATACCTGATGGTGAGAGCACAGCAAGGTCCCAGAGCGCCAATGGGTCATCCCTGGCATTTTGCCCTGCAGCCAGGACTTGCGTTCACCAGAGAGTACTGAGTGGTGCAATACCAAAAGTCAGCTGTAAACACAAAGATATGGAATTGTAAAGCTTACTCCTGTTGTTTTCATAGTGTGTTTTTATGTCCTATATTTTTGCATTCTGTCTATTAGGTTTCATAAAGTACTGTATCTTAAGTCGTGTGCAAAACATGATTTTTAGAACCTAACATGAATTGAGATTGTAGTTTCAATATATTGGTTGAATGAGTCTACTTAGGTGATGGGCAGTAAAACTGCTAACATTTAGCTTTTTAACTCATTATTAGGTTTTTCACAGCTTGCTGAGATAAATTGGTCTGTTCCAACTTTCTAAAGTATTTTTTTCAGGATCTTTCCAGTTTGAAGAAATGGCAAGAGACATTGGTTCACTTTTCAGTGTTACAAAAAGCCATTGAGAAAGAATATTTGGGAACTAAGGAATCTTTGCAGTGTTAATGTGAAGTACCAGTTCTGTGGCAAATAGCCATTACTTGGCTGCCTAGAATAGGCAGTGTTCAAGACAAACCCACAATAGAATAAACAGTTATAGGGAGAAAGTTAAAACCTCACTTTCTTTGAGTTAGGTTCAGAGGGGAAGGAGTAGGGTTTTTCTTTCATAAGACACAGGTTTTTGGGTCACCCCTCTCTGCATTAGAGGGATATCTGGCTCAAGTTGCCTGTTTCCCAGCCAGCTGCTTCCTTCTTCTCTGGACGAGAGTGGCAAAGAAAGGCTGATGCTCTTCTCCTTAACTACTTGGGAAAAGTCCCCATGGAAGATTGACATAACCACTCCAGCTATGCTGGAAGCTGGGTTAGAAGTCAATTAAGTTAAATTCTTGTCAGTATCTCAGGATTAGGTATTTGCAGTCTGTTCCATGATTGTGTCCTCTCCTTCTGTGGCAACTTAGTAGAACTTGATTCCAGGTAAGAATCAGTGCCACTAAAATTGTCACCAATGACATCGGGAAAGACAGCAGTGAAGAAAATAGAAACTTTCTTGAAAATCCTGTATTTTAGAACTTGTTCTTCTGTTTATAGGATCCAGTATCAGCACTTGTTCAGAGATAGATATAGCTGAGTCTCTTATCTACTCCAGAGTAGCAGTTTATGTGTTCTGAAAAGCTCTGTGCTACATTGGTGGAGCACTGTTAAAAAAAACAAGCAAACAAAAAACCATACCCCAGATTCCCACAGTTAGTGTTATTTTGAGCATATTGGCACATTAAACCTGTTAATAGTGCCCAACTTCTCCAATAATTTCACTTTAGGAGAAATGTAGGAATTCTGTTTCAATTATGGTTTGAAGCCCTGGGAAGGGAGCAAGATCCTGTTAGGATTTTCTAGGACAGTGTCCTGTGGATATGACTGTAGTTCTTCCAAGACCTGGAGAGTACTTCAAATGCCTTTGCACTGCTGCAAATCTGAGCTAATAAATTCTGCTGTGGTTGAGGTAGCACCATGTAAAGTGGGTTTACACCTATCTGTCTGGTGTCTCCTGACTTAAGCTTGTGTTGTGGTGCTTGGTAAAGCTTCATGAAGACTTGCATGGGACTCGGTTCTACTCCTGCCATAGCCAAGCTGGCACTGATGGTGTTAGGGTCTGGCTTCAGGAGGGCTCCTGAGCCCGGAGTAGGGCTCCCAAGCACTGTAAAGCAGTCTGTGCTGCATCTGGCAAAGGAAGAGCTACTGGAAACAGTGCATGAGAGCCTGTCTCAAAACTTGTCAACCCAGATTGACTCCATCCAGTTTGGCCTGTTACCTTGTGTGGTTGGTAATAAATAGTGTCAGCTGTTTGACACGGGGGATGGTCAAGCTTGGAGTTGTTGCCTTCTGCTTTACAACAGGGATTTGGGTGTTCAGGGTATATCCAATGTAACATTTTTTTCTCCTTTTTTGCCATGTAATTTTGATTTTTGTTTGAACAGACTTTGACAGATTAGGTTGAGCTGTGGAGAAAATGGATCAAGTTCCTTGAGGGTACTAAGATCCTTAAATGCTAGTGATCTGTGTGTTGTTACCCAATTTCTTCTATATGAGGATGTATGAGAAATGAGTAGAAGAAAAAGAATTAGACACCGAGGCCCTTTGGAGTGTAGCTCAGATCTGAAGGATTTTTCAAGTATCGGAAAATTTGTGTGCATTTAGCTGTGCAACAGTAACAGAGGGGTAATGGTACGTGCCATGATGTGAAATGTGGTTTCCTAGATCATATCACCAACTGATCGTGCAGACCTTGGCACACAGATCTTTAATAAACTCTCTACACTATGGGGGCAGAGGAAAGGGAGAGGTCGCAGGAGGTGTTTGGCAGAAGAAACATGATGTTTGCAGATAGAGTGAATCTTAGGGAAATGGATAGTTTTCCTTGGAGTGGTTATGTGCATTAATTCGGGTGACAAGGAATGAAATACAGGCTAGCACCTAGCATGGGCCCACCTTATCTTTAGAAGTGGATCTAGGTGACACTGATGACAAAATTGATTGGCACATGGTATAACCAAAAATCCATGAAAGCTGTAAAGCTGTGCCTGTGTAAATGCTGCAGAGTGCTTCAGGTGTTAGCCAAGAAATTAAATGAGTTATTTTCCCAAACTAAATAACACACAAGAAAACTAAGGCTTGGGATAAGATTTTGTTTATTATTTACAGTAATGAAAACTCTTAGGCTTCCCCTAAAGAGGAAAGCTGAAAAGCAATTACAAGACCTCTTTGAAAAGATTGTCCTTTAAAAGTGTCTTTTTTTGTCATCTGCTGTAAATGGAGCTATTGGAACCTCTGATAGAACTAATAATTTCAGAGGTCCGTAAAAGAGGGGTTACTCTCAAAAGCATTAAAAACTTTAGTGCTTGCTTGATCTTTTCCCCCCATCCAAGAGTTTGTTAGTGTTCACAAGCAAGGAAGCTGCTCTTGAATGTGACTGTATTTGGGCAGGGAGCAGAAAAAAATGAATTTCCAATGAAAATGAATGACTCCAAGATGCATCTCCTGAAACACTTAGTGTTCTTGGCTCAAAAAATTAGGATCATTTTTAAAGGGAGACAAACAGTTATAAGTCCTGATGCTTTTTCTCCAGGGATTTGAATGCCTTTCATGGCTTGGTGTTTTCTTTTTGAAGTGATGAGCAGGCAGTGTGACTAAGCCGAAGCCCAAGCTTGTTAGACATGAAATGGATAGATGGAAGTTTAGTACAGATTTTCTAGCTCAAGGCCACACACATAGTGCAAATTTGAATGGTAAATCATTAAAAGGCCTCACACACATTCATGTAGTGAATACACAGAATAAATGGCTCATTTAATTTGGGTTAAAAAGTGAGGATTTGGGGAGTGGGGAGGTGGTTAGAGGTTCACAGCCTTCAGAGAGGCTCTAACATAAATTTTGCAGCTTTAGCAACCAAAATGGAGACTTTCTTTGAGTCATCAAGAACAATTCTTCTGTTGTTTATTCTGGAAGTTGAGGGCCACCTTCTCCAGTTTCATCACTGTTCTTGCAGAAAGATGATTTATGAGGCAGTGTGGTTTTTGTCTCTTTATTTTTCTTTTTTTTTAATAGCAACATATATCCCCGCCCTGTGCAACATGCTCAAGGAATAGAAGGTACTGACGTTTACTGATGTGGCAGAGAAACACACGACCTCTCTGGAAGGTTGGGTGAGGAGAGGCTGTTTTTAGGCCTCGGGTGGATTGAAATAAAATTGAGTGCTGTTTGCTTGTGTGATGTGTGTGCCACACTGCTCAGAGCGGTGCTAGGATTGCGTCCCCTGGCCCGTGTTAACCTGGGTGCTGCACAGCCTGCCTGGTTGTTAGTACATGCTGCGAGATACTTGCTTGTTAACCCAGCAAGTGTTGCCACTTTGTAATTTTACTCTTGTGTCTCTTTTAAGTAGAAGGAAACGTAAGAGGGGAATGAAGAGAGAAGGAGACTTGAAAGATTGATAACATGAGTTAGGTTCAGAGGGGAAGGAGTAGAGTTTTTGTTGAGCTAATAGGAAAGGAACAGTAGTGTAGCAATGCAAGATTGTTTGAAGATACTGTTATACAAGTTAACTGAAAATTAGCAACCAGGCAAAGAGAAGGAGATTCAAGTCTTAGACTTAGTACTGCAGCTGAGGAAAAGGCAGTTTGGTAATGGCTGGTGCTTTTGTGTTAATGGCTTTGGATTAGCATTCATCCTCTCCCTTGGATGTCAAAGGGAATCTAGATTTATTATGGTGAGTGCGAATAGTATTGAGGGAACAAAGCGCACATTCCTAGGAAACCAGCTGGCATTAGTCCTGGCACTCATGGGCAAGCTATTTTCTTTGCTGGCAAAAGCATTTGGAGTGGCAGGCCCCGAGTCCTCCTACTGTGCGGATCCATCGTGGGAAAGCCTGCGCGTGGCCACACAGGATGGCACAGGCTGCCCTTGGAGCAGCTGTGCTGAGCCGGGCCGCGCGTGTGGGAAGGTGCCGTGGGAAGCCCCAGGGTGCCCGGAGTCGTGCGGGGGCCTCGTGGTGCCAGGTGCCACAGGTAGCTTCTGTTCAAGCTGAAGACCTGTGGTGACTGTCTCAAAGCAGGAGCTCTCCTGGGGACTGTGGCACACCGTATCTGTGTTTCAGCGCTCACCCAGGGCAAACAACAGTTGCTGTGAACATTTTCTGTGGCAGGTATGAAAAGTTTAGGGTAACTCTGGGCTACTAAAGTGCTGAAGTGCAAAACAGATAAAGAGCAAGAAGCAGGGACACTTGCTTTTGCAGAGGGTTTCCCCTGCATTCTATTTCCTCCAGTGCAAGCGGATGCATGCCCCATTTTGGGCATGGAACAGGACACCTTCCCTCCTGAGCCTGCCCCTGGCTGGCCGAAGATGCCGCCAATGCCGTGAATTGCTCTTTATGTTGACTTCTGCCTTGTCACCACCTTGGTGTCCTTCACCAAGTTTGACGTACTCAGAAATAACTGCAGTTCCTTGGTGCTTGCGCTGATGTTCAAAGTCATTCATGCCAATGTTTCTTTCCTATCTAACTGACTATAGCAGTGTGTAAGAGAAATGAGCCCATGCGAGTGAGTGGAATTCATGTGCTAAGAGCATTAGTAAAGAAAAAGAACTTGGCCTTTCAGATTCAAAACATGGTGTATGTCATGGTGTATCTCTGTTTTTATATAGTGAAGAAAATGAAAGCACATTAATACTCTTCTGTAAAGTTATTTGTATTTATATGACAGTTTTTCAATTTTTATAGTAAATCTAGCTTTTTTTATATGCATTTTATAAATTAATTATAAGCTGTTTGAATAACTTGATTCTCCAAACTGTTTGCTTTGACTGTTGCTTAGATTAAACATCTATCCTAACCCATGAACAATCTATGAGCTTAAATGTTAAATGTGTGCAATACCTGCTGTTGCTGAGTTTGTTTTTACTGATATCTCTGCATGCATAAGCATTCAGTGTTGAGTTTGAGATTTTCTGTAGCCACAGAAGGCTTAGAAATATTAAGGATAGTAGCTGAAACTGATTATTCCCATGTTATCTGTGATAAATTTTTATTCCATTCTACTGAATTAATTTAATCTGCAAATCAGCTAAAACCTCATTCAAAAATCAGGATATTTATATGAATGGTCTTGTGAATGACACCAAATAAACATTATTACTTAACAAAACTGCATACTGTTCTTAAATTTCCACCTCTTTTGTTTCTCTGTTTTTTTTTTTTTTAATTTTATTTTTATTTTTTTAGTGAGTGACAGTTGCTTCAGGAACCTTGCCGAGGATCGTAGTGGAATTAACCTTAAAGATCTGGTCCAGGACCCTTCTTTGTGAGTATCTGACTCTTTTTGCTAAGTAAAGAGAAACTTCTTCATGATATCCTTATGAGTAGCTTTGTAATTGCATAAAGATTTAGTATGATGAAGTGCACTTAGCGCTTTAGTGGGGATATGCTTGCCAGGACACTATATTGCTTGCTAATACAGACAGATATGATTAAAACCACGTTGTGTTCTGCCTGCTTCTGTTCACAAACTGACACCCAGTGAGTACGTATAGTAAAATGTGACTTAGTACAAGAGCAGTCATTAGAGGTAATGGATTCTGCCTGCTGCTATTTCAATGGAGGAACTGCATGTAAAATGTTACCCATCCTTGTTTAAGGTGCACTGCACAGACATTAGGAGATTAAACATAATTTATTTAATTATCCTAATTTTTCGTGACCTATGGCTTTTTTTTTTTTTTTACAGCTGATATTTTGAACATTTATTTCTATCAGTAGTTCATGTGTTAATTCAAGTGTAGACCAGATCTAATTTTTACATCATGGCAAGTCTGGTGGTCTTCCATTTCAGCTAATTTTGTGCAGAAGCTCAGTATTAAAAAAAGTCTTATGAGCTCTGAGATGATTTTGAAATCATATCTAACTTGCATTGCTGTTTTTTAATTTGGAGTGTTTTTCCACTTGTGTTCTTCAGTTAACTTCAATACTGGTATAAAATGTTTTTGCTAGCATGGAGAAGCAAGCAAATATAGCATGTATTGCGGTGGAAAGAGAAGGGGGAGGCGGCGGGGGAAGAAAGTGCTTCTCTAACAAGAATGGTTGCACACCCCACAGCGAGTCTGTGTGATGAGCCTTTCTGATAACGGGGATAAATGTTTCAGTAGTTGTTGGAAAGCAGCAGAAAGTACAATATGCAAGTAAGTATAATCAATGCTTGAGGTTCACAGAATGAATGCGGTAGCAAATATTTCAGTAATGACTATGTAAATTTAAGTGTACAAATTGAGGCTATTTAAAAGAAATTAATTTTCAACCGAAACTTGCCTTTCTGGTGACTTTTCCTTCTGAGAATTATTTATGCTGTTTTCAGCTGATAGTATGTTCCCAAGCATACAGTAAATACTGGTGATAAATCAGAAATGGCGTATTTATCATTTCTGGAGATTACTTTCAAAAAGAATGAATTACATTTGCTATAGAATGATGATCTTCCTTGCCATTTACACAAAGTAGAGTAGTGAAAACTTGTAGTTTCTTCTCTTATCTCATCATTTATGTGAAGATTATAATCCGTTAATGTAATCTACAGAAGTTAAATGGATTTCTGTTGCTTGTAGTGTAAGCAACTGCAGAGGAGTTCCTCTTCTATCATTTTGAAAGATTGAATAAAATCTTCAAACATCTGTTACTTCTCAAGGATTTTTCATGACGTGTCTGTTATATGACAGATTATAATGCAAGAAAAGTCTGTTTCTTTTGGCCTTGCGATAGGAAAGTATATACTTTGTTTTGTCTTCCTAAATTGATATGCTTGGAAATGTGGAATTGAGTGCTTATTGGGAGTGTGGGTTGGTGGTGTTTGTTTTTGGTGTGCGTGTGTGTGTGTGTTTTTTAAGTGCAACTGTGTGGGGAGTGTGTGTGTGTGTGTGTGTGTTTTTTAAGTGCAGCTGTGTGGGGAACCTTAAGTAAGTCATGATCCAACATATATAGTTGTATTGTTCAGCTCAGCTTTTTGTTCCTGGCTCCCTAGGTGCTGTGGTTTCCAAATCCCTTACAATGCAAGACAAATGCAACACGACAATATGGGGCTAAAAACTGGCAGTGTTGATCAAGGAGATGTTTTAATCATTTTGAGGTGGGGGGGGAGGAATAAAGTTTGATTTTATTTTTTCAAGGTATTCAGCTCTAATGTTACCTGAAAGAGCAGCATAACATTTGGTTTGTCCTCTTTCCAGTTTAATATTTACATTTTTGCAATGAGATTTACACGAGATTTTCTTCATGCTTATTTGATCTCTAAACAAACTTTTTCTCTTTGGGGGGAATCTAGTATTAGATATCAAGGTCATTTTATGTAAAAACTTTTGATGTTTTCTCTGTGAATGGCTCTGTCATTCTAAAGATATTCAACACATTCTAATGTATGACACTAATAAAATAATTTAAGACCGTTTGAGAATTTTTAGGCTAATTAGCATGTAAATATGCAATCAGTGTATACTTTTAACCGGAGTTCACATTCTCAGCAATTGATGGTTTAAAAGGTAGGAGTATAATAGACTAAACGGTAGCATCAAAAAAGTTTAAGCGTATTTTATAATAGAACAATATGATATATTCTTTGAAATGTGTTTTGAATATCGTCTATGTCTTGCGAATCTTAGCTTGTTGATACAGTTCCTGAGCTCCTTTGGAGTCTCTGTTTATCTCCATTGTAGACGGAACTTCTTTCATTATTGCAGAGAGCTATAAAACCAATGATTGTGTTCCAAGGTTGAAATCAGCACTGTAGGGTATTCTGATTAGTGTCTCTTTAATATCAGGTGTGCTTAGTTACCAGGAAATTGAAGCAGATTTTAGTACCTGTGTATTGCAGAAAAGTTCTCTCGTACAAGCTGTTAGAATAAAGTGAAGTTTGAATTCCATTTGTCTCTGAACTGATAGAAGTAGTATTTTTGTCGCTGCCTTATATTACAAAATCAGAGGTCAAGAAGGTAGATGCTTTTTCTGGGAAGTAATTAAAAGTTTTTTTATAAGCTCTCACTTAAGGACTGAAAATCAGTCTGCTGAAGGTGATGAAAGAAATTTTGAGAAGGTTTTTTTTTTCCTTCCCCAAAACAAAAGCTATACTGTAGATTTGAAGACCTCATAGATGCAATACTAATGTGAAGGAAGCTAGTGAAGTCTAGCACTGAAATTATCATAGATGATCCTTTTTGAGTTTTGCTCATCATTTGGAAGTCACTAGTACATTCTTCCTTGGTAAAGATTATAAAACCCGTGTAGGTAATTATAGTAATAAGTAAATGAGAAAGTTAAGCCCAAGTATCTCATTAGAAGTCATTGCTTAATCCTTCATAAACTGTATAACTTTTGTGCAGCTTTTCTGGTTTTCTAGTGTCTGTTATAATATGTCAATGCATGGGCATATATATATGTATAATTTCCCTTCATTGCTGGTTACAATAAGTCAGAGCTGAGACAAAATCTTTCTCCTCTAATTCTGCCCACCGATGTCTTGTTTTGTTGCACCACTCAAGTGGGACTTTATACTAATTTTTTTCCCATTGTTTGACTGGATTACCATGTGTTTTCTTGAATAGCCATGTCTTAACTATTTCCCTTGCTTCTTGCTTATTATGCAGTGATCTTTGCAAGGACTCATAGTATTATCGTAGTACGAAGTATGTTTCTGTGCAAAGGCAGTACTCATGAGGAACAGAAGGGCAGTCTATTTTTAGTACAGCATCTAATGGAAAAGTTGTACATGGCAAACTTCCAGAGATCTGGCACCTTCCTAAAGTAATTGATCATGATGAGCCAGCTCTATTAAGCACTTCTTAAAGTTGTTATAAATACAGTTGGCCCCTTGCCATCTAGATGGATTTATGATTTGAACGAGACAACCATTATATACTTTGACTGCAGGCAGTTTGCAACTGCTTGCCAAATTTGTCATATACCCAACAAGATCATCTTGCTCAAAGACTGAGTCTACCCCATTTCTTAGCAAGCTATTCCATTTATTGGAGTTATTATTTAGTTATCAATTTGTATATGTTAATCCCAGTCTGGATTTATCTAACCACTGGAGACCTGTTTGTGCTACTCAGTTAAACTCTGGATGTACTTGCATACTGTGTTAAATAACTTCTAAAAAGGGCCTAAATATGGATCATAAGATTAAGCAGAGACTTGAAATTAATTCCACTCAAGGGGAAATTAAACAGACTAGAACTTTTCACGTAACAAGAAAAAATTTGTGATGGAGGTACACAAAATGATTATCATGGGCGGGGGGGGAAGGCAAAAAGACAATTACACATCTTGTCACCATTTAGAAACTGTGATAGGGAGAAAAAAAATCAGACATGAGGCTTAAAATGACTAAAGTCAAGTGTATTCAAGTGTAGCAGAACTGAATATTGCATAATTGATAAAAGATCCTGTGGAATTGTCAAGTATAAATAACTGGTAGAAGAAAGGGTTGAGACTGATGGGACCCAGCAGCCAGGAAGCTATGGCTCTTCTGTGTGATGATCTCCTTGCAGCTTCTAGCTCAATAAGCTCTGAAACTGAAGGTACTGATGCAGGCGGTGTGACCAGAAGACAACCCGTGCTCTGTATCATGAATTTACTCACTGGCATTTCTTGCTTCTCAACATCAGAACCAATGTATTGAGATGTAGGGACCTTTGGGCTGAGCTGGTGTGGCAGTTCCTATATTTGTTTTGCAGGAATAGTGATTTCATGAATAATGGAATCCATGTTCGCTTAGAACATTTTTTCCACAGGGTCAGCAAAGATTTGTCCTTGAAAGTAGAGCAGGCTTCTCTGACACGACTGAATTTAAATTTGGTAGCCCTAGTAATGGAAGCACAAAAGCCTCTCAGCAAGGGAGTTGTAATAATTTATTACACAGGAGAAACTTTTCTCTAATCTCACTCTTAAAAATGACTAAATGCTCTTCTGAAGCCTTCTTCCAGAAATCAATCCTGAGCTGACCTCCAGACATGAGACTTCTTGTAGGAGACAGGATAAATTTTGTCAAAGCTATAAATAATTGAAAGAGTCTCTTAATTAGGGAAGGCTTCTATGTAATTTGCCTATGTATTTGCAGTGTAGATTAAGTTGTCAGAGGAAATGGATGTTCTAGTACAGCAAAATTGTAATAGAGAACCTAGCCACAATGTGTACCTAGGGTGCACCTTCCTGAACTGCACAGCTGACGGGGCCTGGGCAGCTGGGCAATAGTCCTGGCACTGCTGCCTGGACGTGTATTTGAGGCTTTACACAGCACTACACACTCTATTTGAATTCAAAGTCACTTTTGAATTAGAAAGAATTGTGCTGTGTTTATTGTGGGGGTGGATCTTCACAATATCTTTAGGGTTGTTCATCCTGTAGAATGTAGATGTATGCAGACAGTATAGGAAGTATAATGACCTCATGATAACTCTTGTATTGCTTTCAGGGTCCCTTTTTTCACTCTCCCTGCCTGTAACTTGAGTTTCACCGTGGATTCTCCTTCACTTGTTAGCATGGAAAAAGGGACAAAGTACATGAACAGCATAAGAGCATAACCACAACATAAGTATATATTTTTTTTTTATGGATGACATCCTTGAAGTTAAAAACATGACACATCAAGGATTCAAAAATTACCCGAAGTCATGTTCTGCAGACAGGCATTTCAAAGAACCATGGTTATACTGCAACATTAAATGTTTCCCTTTAAACTTAATAATTCTATTTTAAGCCTTTTGCTCTTTCTTTAGTTACCACACATCTCTTCATACCTCCAATTTCATCCCCTGGAATTCTGGATTGAATATGTATGAAATCAGAAATTGAATTTTCTTTTGGTTGTTGGATTTTGGATACGAGAACACTTTCTAATAAATGATTTTTTTTGAGTTGGAATCGAACTGTCCCCATGAAATTTAATCTAGATGAGATTTTCAGAGGTGAATGTCATAGGGAATACAAGATGCTCTAGAGTATCATTTCACTGATGTGATTGAATTATATATTTAAAGGATGCATACACTGAGAGGTCTTTTCCTGCCACAGTGCCTTTTAATTTACTATTTTTTTCCTTGTCATTAAGATGCTGTACAATAAACACCCTGTAAATATGTGAAGCTATTCAGTAGGGAAAAGTTAAGCAAAAGAATAAATGATGACGAGACAATATATACCTAGAATGTTTCTTTTTTGTATTTTAACAAAGTTCTAAATGGCAAATCTTTTTTTTTTTTTTCTCTTTTTTTTTTAATACAGATATAAAAGCTATTGGGCTTTCCCCTTGCCTCCTTTTATTATCTGCATCCATTTTTTCCAAGGAATGCACTGAAAAGTACAAACCTACTTCAAAAGTAAGAATGTCTGCCATGGAGCTTTCTCTCTGCTCACATAAACTTTTCTGACAGAGCCTAGAGAGCCACTCACTGTGCACATAATCCTGTAAAAACATTAATATGCAATTGTATTTTCATATGCAGATAAAGAGAATAAAAGGCAATGTAATTTAAAGATTTTTACCCATGTTGTTTTGAGATGGAAATGAGTGTGGTAATCAAAACAGCTAACTTGCACATTTTGTTCTCAGAGCCCTAGTTGTGAGTGTATGGTACGCATATGCCCCAGGAAATTGCACTGTGCATGCTCTACCACACTTGCAGTGCTCTGAAAGTTAAGAGAACTTCCCTCCTTCTCCCCCTGCCATCATTCTCTCAAACAATAGTGTGCCAGATTAGAAGTTTATTTTCATCCAAGCCTGAATGAATTTCAGGGCAAAATGAAAGACCTCAGAAGTGTCATCCTATCATATTTCTGGTTTCTGTTCTAGGGTACAAGCCCTTAAGAAAATTTTGAGAAAAATCTACATGTTTTTACTTTTTCGTCATAAATATTTTTTTAAAAAAAACCTATTTTGTTTAATTAAAAAATATGGCAGAGAAGTAAAGTTAAAACTGCAAGATAAAGCAATTTTTGCAAAATAAGCAACTAACCCTCAGAAAATGTTCATCCCCACAGTGGCGACCATCCAACCCCACCTACTCATGCATTCAGAGATGGATCATCTTGTATTTTGTGTGTATCAGCAATTGCAAATTTTCCTTTCCAGGCAAAAAATAGGCCCACCCAAATCATATAAAATGGAATCTGAAATTACTTTTTTAGCTATATTTATACCCTGTCTTGTAATGTCAGTTTTGAAGTTTTAGGAAAATTAATTGTATGCTATTCAGTACTCTGTGGATATAATTGGCTTTCAAATGCATTCTGTCTGGATCATTCAACGCTGAATCTCCGCTGAAAATCAAGAATTCCCCAGCAAGAACACCAAGGAGAATAGTTGGTACATTTTTGCTGTTCATCCTCCTGGCGTAGGAATGATTGTGTCTGCCATGAGCCTTGGGCTGGCAGCTTTCAAGGGCAGCTCTGTATGTGGATGGCTAAAGCAGCAACCCTTTTGGCAGGGTGATTCTTATTGTTAATCGTAGCCTGTGAATTCCTTTTTCAGAGGTTTACGACATTAAAGATGCATCCTCAAGGAATTAATTTGTGACCAAAAGATAGGTTAGATGAAAGTCATATTCATGATCATATAGATGTACGTGTATTTCATGATCATATAGATATACCCATATGTATACTATACTTTTTTTAAAATATAGACATTAATAGTATATGAAGTATTCAAGATTGGGAGGCTTCACATTGCTTTATATTTTAAAAACTAATATGAAGACATTTACACAGATCCCTCAATTCTGCATTGTGAAAATTGTGAAATACGTTTTCAAAAAATCAGCCCT
>NW_010584439.1:65985-91276 GCF_000705375.1 Tinamus guttatus | reverse complement strand
TCAGATCACAGAAGTGCTGAACAATTTTCAAATAATTGAATGAGTGCTGATGTTGGGCTATCTGCAAGACACAAACCTGCCGTTCTCTCAAGTTTCTAAATATTTGAAAGCTTGACAAGATGCTTCTCCTTAGAAGATAAAGTACATAGGGCTGACCTGAGCTAAGAATTGAATGGGGAGAAATGTCTTATAATGCACTTTCCACCTGTTTGTGTATTTCACTGTTCCTCACACTAGGTAATGAACTAACCACTTATTTGGGTTAATAAGTTGGAGGATAAGACAAATGTTTAAACCTACAGATAAAAAAAGCTATGATGAAATAGTAACACAGGGATGTTCTACTTCTCTTGAGTCCCAGCTGTCAGCTATTTTAAGGAGGGATTTTAGATGTGCTTGGTTTGCACTTTGTATTTTTTGTGTGTTTAGTTGTTGCTTTTGGGTTGAGGGGAAGGTTGTTTTTGCTTCTGTTTGGTATTCCTAATTTCCTGGTTTCAACAAGGACAAGAAAGAAAAAAAATGTAGTACTTCAAGGGAAAAAAATGCATTTCCAGGAACAGTAGGGTAATTTCACTAGGAAGTCAGTTCACATGGTATCTCCACATTGAGAAGACTGTCATGATGGCATAATCTCAATATAAGAGTGTCGCAAAGATGCAGCTGATACTAACGGTAGCTGTCAGGACTCCTCTATGTAGCATAACATGTAAAATGGAAACACAAGAAGTGGACTGTCAGACTGAAGTGAACTGCTTATTAGATAAGACTTTTTACTTGTAAAATTAACAAACTTGTCATAGGAATAGTTCAGGCAGCATGAATTCAGAAATCCCTGAACTACAGGACGAGGTTCCTCTCGAGGGGTCTGGTGTCTCTGTCTCTGCGAGCAATCAGGTGCAAGACAAGCGTCCCAACAAGCTCACTGGTGAGGAGAAGAGCCGTAGCCTCCCTCGGGCTCTCGAGTAGTTGGGGATCTGGACCTCAGGTTTGGATGGCAAGTTCATCCTAAACTGCTTTACTCAGGAAAGCAGAGCCTAGATCTCAGGGAAGGCAAGTGAAGCTGCGTGGATACAGAGAGGTCCCAGCATTCCCATCTGGAATGCATCACGGGCACGTTGCACGACTACTGTACGATGCCATAGCTCAACTGCCTCTGCTGCCGATGCAGGGAGACAGCTTTGGCCCTGATAGTGATTCCATCTGCTAGAGTCTTCTGAAAAATTTCCTCAAAAGTTTATAGTTTGAAGTACAAAACCATTCTGTGTGCAACATAAGTATCTAATTACCTCATCTGAGACCATGAAACGACTTAACCGTGCAGAGCCATCTTTTGTATAAAGGCAGCAAGCTTCCACCAATAAAAATATGTACAAAGCTATAAACTTTGTGAAGTTTGTTGTCTTGGACAGCTCGTGTGTGAGGATTATGTAATTAGAATTAATAGGAGCTGGATGATCTAAGTTTGCATCTATGTTATGCACTTTGGAAGGTATTTAACTTTGGGGTTTCCTGGAGCAGACAAGCTATGGTAACCAGCCAGAAAGGGATCACAGCAAACAAAAGCAGCAGAGTGTGATTAATATTTAAGTTGTGAATAGTATGCCCTAAAGACACCATTGGGACTTTCTCTCTATTTTCTAGCCCACTTATCCTGTAAGGTTATAAAGTAGCTCATTACTTTTATAAACTAAAGAAGTTAACTCATATTCCAAAAATAGTCTCAGCAATAGCAAAACCAACCAACAAACAAACAAAATGATTTACCTTCCTCTGACTTCAGAACAGACCTAGATTCTTTCAGCTACATAAAACTTATGCTGAGAAACCCAGTGAACTTCAACTTTTGTTCTCCTCTTCGGGGTGGTGAATTATTTTTCTGGAGTAATTGTTGCTACATCACTTTTAAGACATAAGTTTTCTCACTCCTCCTTTGACATAGGTAAATTGAGGCACTAAACTTAAGTTTGCTGCCAAATACTGTACTGTGATACTACACAGTGGATGGCACCACAGCTCCTAAGTCCCATGTCTAGCTGTGGTTCTAAACACCTGCATTTTGCTTTTTTGGTTTACTTTTTTTGTTGTTGCTGTATTTTGTTGTTGTTTCCCATAAGGCTTTCAGAGGAGCTCCCTATATGCAAGAATCAAAGTAATGGCAATGTATTTTTCTTCTTGTTGTGTATAGAAAATGAAAATTCTCCAAGGAAAGCAAAGTGAAAGCTGGTATATGCTGAATTTGAAAAGGACTCTGCAAATACAGCCACACATAGTTGTTTTTGTATCTTAGGTTGCTCACCAAAATTCAGTACTGTTAACAACGGAAATTAGCTACATAAATGTTCTGGCTTATCTCAGCACAGAAAAAGGATTCTTACATAGCTCTTTGAAATAATTCAGTCATGCCATTGACATTCAATGGAAGATATTCACCAGTTAATTTAGAAAGACAAGAGCTACAATTTCAAAGCACATATACATATAGCTCAGTCTACAACAGAGAACTTGTTGGCTCATCTTCCAAGAAATGCATTGAGAAATCAAGAGTGGGATTTTCTAGTGCGATCATTAATAGCTTAACTTCTTCTCTGAACATCACTTCCCAGTTATTTCACAGGGATCTAAGCTAAGCCAATTGCCAAATGCTTTTGAAAATTTCTATCCAAATTTCTAAAATACTTCAGTGTGAAATAAAATGTATCTTGCCTCAAGGAAGACAGAGAGGGATTGTTTTAAGCCTATATCATAGTCATGAGCAGTTACCTGGATGCTGTCAGTCAAAGAGAAGCAACTGCATATGTAGCTGGACACCTGAGTTGTTTAGAATTGACCTATTTTACAGACTCATGGAGATGAAGTAAATGGCACAGTAGATCATGTTTTGGGTTGGCATGGCATCCGGAGTGCTTCTCAAAAGCAAAAGCTTTGGCCAGTGGCACATATTGGAACATAAAGCTGGTTTCCCCAGCTCGTTAAAGCCCACGGCTCATCTTCCCAAAGTCCATCGTGTCCAACGCCACTGAGCTAACAGAAGCACCAAACAGGTGCTGCAACCGTGTGTTATGCAGCTCAACTGATTTGAGGAGATAAATCCTGACTGCAGGGCCTTGGCACTCTGGTGTTTCTCTGAAGGAGCCTGCCACCTCAGCAGGTGATGTGAGGTAACATGAAACAACCCCCTCACAGAGCAACCACCCTAAAGGCAGCGTCCCTACCAAAGTGGGATCGAACAGAGCAGCAGTCTATAGGAAGACTTCTGCCCTGAGGCAAGATTCTTCCTTGAGGATACAGCAGTGTCTCCATCCACCTAAGCAGATACACATATAAGTGCCTACAGCTGCTTTCCTAACAAACTAACACAGAGAAAGATCCTCTGAAGCACAGAAGATACCGACAGAGCCCTCTCTCCACATTTGTTTCCTAAGACAGGTGGATACCTTCTTCTGTCTCTCAAGACCTCCGCTTTCTGTAGGCCTCCTGAAAACCATAGCCTAACTACGCTGGTCTGTAAACCTCACCCTGAAGAAGTATTCCCCCAGAAATATTATCACATACAGAAGAATAGTGAAGGATAGATAGGAAGATCCTTGACATCAATAACAAATTTTCATCACCTAGGGACAGACACTTTTGTTCATGGTTCTTTCAATCTTCCAGACATGCATTTTTAGTGCATAATATATACTTCCAACTTTTTTTTTTCCTGCTGTTTGGATGCTAGTTTTTAAATCCAAGTATTTTCCTATCTTTGCTTGCCAGATATTTTTGTGTTCTGTACAAATTGTTAGGCAAGTGATATTCCAGAAAATTTTAGGTCTAGCTAGTTATTTGGAGAAGCCTAAGATTATGAAAACTGTTCAGTCAAAATATGCTAAACACTCTGAAAATTAAGCTACTCAAGGCATGTAGGTACTCCGAAATGGGAGATTCCAAGTTTTGGGTTGAGTAACTCACGGCAAAAGCTGTTTGGGCCACAGGTGCCTTCCTATAAAGCACCCTTTTCCTTCACTATTATAAGATTCCCGAGTCCCAATTGGTACAGTTTTGTACACTTGTTTGTAGTATTTTTACCATTCTAGCCTGTTTACGCTGTACTGCAGTTGATTTCAAAATCTATATGGTGCTAAACATCACCAGTTCCTTGATGGGCTGCAGTAGCTCAGGTACTGTAGGCACATATGTATGGCTTGGTCTAACAGGAAGATGTCAGAATCACAATGGATCTTATGTGGCATTTTCCGAGGACAGCGTCTGCCCAACCTGGTGAGCTCCCCAGCCA
This sequence comes from Tinamus guttatus, assembly GCF_000705375.1. The sequence goes on along the minus strand of NW_010584439.1, from coordinate 87,000 downwards.
CAGACAGTCATGGGTGAATGTAACAGCACTAGAAGTCATGAGAACAAGACACTTACCACATACACAATAAGCTTGAATTGTTATATGAATCTGTCCCACTTCTCTATAGTTTGAGAAGTGAAAATTTAGCAAAGTAAAACAAAAATCAGATGCACTTTTATTCTGGGAACAGCTTTCTTGATGAAATCTGTCATGTTTCTGGCTTCTTTTGTTCCTTGCGAAAAGAGCAAAATGTATTTTTTTCTTAAAGAATTGATAAATGTTTTATCTTTATTAATGTTTCTTTACAATACAGTTCGTCACTGCAGGCAAATCTGTTTCATTTGTTAATTTTTCCGTTGTCAAAACAACATAACCAATTGTTTACTGTAACATCATAAATCTTGGACAGCAATCATAATATAGAGATTCCCCGCTACGTACAGGATCGTCTATTCTGATATGTTTGAAAGGCCGCCATGACTGGTTATACATTAATCTGTTGCTACAAGCAGCATAATATTCTGTATTGAAACAGGCAGCCTATTAATGGCATATGAATTTCTGAGTTGATTTTGTAACTGTTTGTGGTCCTCCAGATGGTAAGAAATTAATCACTTAGTTTAAATATGTTTTAATACTCGTTCTGTGAGTTTCGTATTTGATGCAGGATTTGGCAAGGCCTCTTAAGTTTCAGAGTTCTTAAAGACAGAACATCCTATCCAAGAACTTGAACACCCTCTCCCGTGGTACTAAAATGCATAAACAGAACAGCAAATTAACAAAAAAAAAGAAGGAAAAAAAACACACATACATATATAACAGAAGTGGTTCCCAATTTATTTTCATTTCATATAAAAATGGTAAGCAAAAACTAGGCCTCACCATCTAATACAAGTCTACAAAAGGTCTAATTTGGTTCTTTACACTTCTATTTTTGAATGAAATCACTAGGGAAGTAGAGAGCACTTAAGTCATTGCTGTGCCTCTGGGATCACAATTGTTTAAAGACAAATCTATGGGTCCCATTACACATCTCTAGGTCGGTCTGACACCACAGAAGCTGGTGCAGCTGCTTTGCCAAATCCCCAGCACGAGTGAGGTCAGAAGAGCTGAGCGCTTTAAGGGAAATGTTTTATGTTTCAAAATGATAAATGGTCTCCTGCAAATTTTTGTGCCAGATGAAGGAAGAAGAGATGAAAAAGAAATGGGCTGCAGAGCCTTAAAAACACCATGATGAGGGAAGTCACATGTCACAGAAGCGCATGCGTTTGCAATCGTACAGTCCTGCGAACCAGGTGCTTCAGCTCTGGTGGGACAAACTGTCCCACTCAATGTACTCAGCTACTCAAGAGTATAAACTGCCTGCAAAGACCATTTTTGGTTAGATATCATATCTAGCCTGACTTTTTTATTTCAAAAGTCTAAAAGAAACTGAATGGAGGAATTTTCTTTAATGAAGCTACAATATCAAAGCTCGCGCACCAAGAACATCCCACCAGGTGAACTGCAATTAGCTTGTGTGTGCAGCCAAGTCTCCTAAGTCTCTCAGCCTCCCTTGCTCCAGCTGAGATTCTGCCAAGGAGCAGGCAACACAGAAGCCATTGCCTTCTTGCTCTCTTTGAAAATATGAAGGACCATGGATTGTTTTCCCAGGCGGGATCGCATAGCTCTAGAAATTGTTCTCAAGGCCCTTATCTGCCCTGGGTAAAGATGCTTTTTCAGTGCACTGAAGATGCTCTCCAGACAGGAGATGGCATTTCTGCAATCAGGAAACTGCGAGATGTGCAGCCAGGACATACAAGAATAGCCCACAAAATCAGGCAAGGTGTGTTCCAGCATTTACAGACCTTGACAGTCTAGGTAGCCCTTTTACACTTACCTACATCTCAACTTTCTTGACAGGTTGCTATCAAATACTCCTTGCTGGCCAAAAGCATGAGATACTTTCTATCAAAATTATTGTCACGGACACTCCACAGATCCATTACTAACTGTTCTTTGTTGAAGAAGGCAGATAAAGAACAGGGAGATCATTGATTTTTTTTTCATGTTGACAAAAACATAACAGCTGATGACTGCCTCATTCCTATAACTGATTTTGTTCAAGACAATATATTAAATAAAGTATTATGAGTTAAACTCATGTCAGAAACTGGAACAGCTTTTCTTTTTTAAGTGAATATTGCACCCATTTCATCCTCTACTTCCTAATTATTTCCAGACCTTGTTCCTTCTTTTAAAATTATTTGCAGTTTCAGAAGAGAATATAGTCTAGGAAATATAAGTGCATACACAGTTATGTTTCCTTACTACTATGCCCTGCATCAATAGAAGGTTCAAGGCTCATTAATACTGTTATCCTTGATCTTGTGCATACGTGGAAGTTATCCTTAGTTACCCGTACAGTATCTGTGAGGAGAAAAAAAAAAAAAGAAAAAAAAAAAAAAAGGAGGCAAGGAGAAATAAGAAGAAGGAAAAAAAAAGCATTAGCTAACCTTGACAAAAATCAAGGGGAAAGCAATGTTAACCACATGCACTACTTTGAGAATTTATGCAAACTTTTTTATGCTCCCCTTCTTTTGCTTTGCCATTATTTCAAATGTTTTTCAAACTTCCCACCACCAACTTAAATTTATTAACATTGCCTTTCTGCATGAGAGCACTATTTTAACCTTAAGCTGGAAAAGTCATAAAATCCCTTCACAATGCCAGACATTTAATTGCTGCTTCAATTGCACTGTCCTTCCAGTGGATCCCAAGAACATCTGATTGAAGTTAGCTTAAAAGTTCTAAATTTAAATTAGATGAAACCAAACAAACTCCCTTCATCACAGCAACCTTGAACTTGTGGAAATTCAGAGCTAGGTCCAGATTTTGCAACTGGACTCCAACCCTCGTGTAAATAAGAATCAGAATCAAAGAGTGTTAATGACTGAACACAGAAGGAAACATTTCTTACAGGAAACATTCAATTCAACGTTTTGTGTAGGTGTTCTGTCCTTCAACTAATTCCTACCCAATGTGCATACTATTATGTATATTCAGATTCTTATTTTCTTTCAGAAGTGACTAAAGCCTCGGGTAACACATCACTTTACTGCCGTGCAAACATCACGGCACTGACTTGAATGTGAATCTCTCAACCACTGTTTCACATCTACTTAATTGCTCTGGCATTAGTGGGGTTCCCTCCTTGTTTATATGGGAGGGGGGGAGGCTGCGGTCAGAATCACGGCCTGTGACTGTATCACACAACATGAAAAGCCTTCAGGCTATCCTCTCAGCTGGTATAAATAAGCATTGCTCTGCTGATTTATGGGTGAATGAGATTATAATTCGAATCAGAACCACAATATCTGTTTATACACTAAGGAGGTATCCCAGAAGCATGTATTGTAAGATATAGTATAAGCCTTAGAGCACTGCGCTCCAGGGCTGCAAAACCCGAGAACCCAAGTGGAGATTTCAGCGATTCCAGTGACGTTGTGCCCATTTCTGTCAGAATAGCTGTGCTCATGTGCACCAGCTGAGCGTGTGGCTCCTCGATGACAGCAGAAACCACCTACCAGGGCAGGTGAAACCTGTAAGTACAGAGCTTCACCACTGATACACCGATAGCTCCTACACATGCCAGCGTGCTTCTTCCAAAGCAAAAATGGAGACTTAATAAACATATAAAAATATAATACAAAGAATCTCTTTTCTTAAAGAATTTCACGTTCAAAGAATGCCGTGTTTTGTGCTCTAGTACAAAAGGTTTTCATCCAGAGTAACGACCACTTACTCATTCTACATGCTTGCACATACGCGCCTCATGATTCCAAACAAACTCCTGCATAAAATGGCTTTCAGAACAAGCCGTACATTCAGTTAATTTGACCAACTATGCACAGTTAAAAAATAAACAAACAAACAAACAAACAAGGGCCTATCTTCAGTTCACTGTGGGAAAAAAAAAAAAAAAACAGCTAGTAGGAATAAACCTAAAGGACAGTTTCTCAGGTTCTCCTGATACCACATCCACAATGTTTGTCTCAGTGGGATAGGATACAGTATGTAAAACTGCTGTGTTTCACAATAATTATGTAAGAGAAATCACGTGGTATAAGCAAAACGCATAACAAAGAAGAGTAAATGCTCAAGTAAACCACTAGTTATATCAAAACTAATAACTTATTTGCTGTAGCAGAGCCAATGAGTTAACAGATCCAATGAACCTAATGGTTTATTATTCCTTTCTCTTTTTTTTTTTTTTCCCCTCGTTCTCTTCATTGAGATTCAGGACATTTTTACATGAATCATTATGTTTATGCAATCCAAGTATATTGTTATTTGTGACTTTCTGCATGATCATTTTGGCATTTTAGGAAAGAAGATGATGGTTCAGTCTAAATATTGGGGGGGGTTTAATCACTGACATGGGGAGTTATTAGGTTTTATGCAATATAGAGGACATTCACAGTCATAGAAAACAGCATCTTTCATTTTTAGGAATGGAGGTAATTGTGCTTTGTGACAGTGCACATCCTTAAGATGTTATGTATCATTGCGTACTTAAAAAAGCAGTACACTTTTCATTGATCTTTCAATTTCATTTTGATGTAAAATGCAGATCTTTCTCTCCATTGAAACCTTAGCATTTTTATTTTAAAATGTATTGGGAAAAAATCCATTTCAGACATATGCAGCACCATAAATTACTTTTTGCGGTTGAAACAGTATTCGCTTATGTCATGGGTTGAACATCCTCCTTTATTAGAATGCTATTTATTGCCACCAGCTGCGGAGCCGAGCTCAGAAAGTTCTTGACACCAACGATTGCTTTTCAGCACCGATGCTTCCGGCTGCTAACAGGGGCTTCTATTTCCAAATGCAGCCACCTCTCTTAAACCATTCCTTCTGGGATAGCCACACCTCCTGGCACTGTTGCCCAGTGCAGAGGTTGAGGGAGAAGGATCGAGCCTCAACTCTCTGCTATGTAATCTCCTTAGCTATAAATCTCCTATAGCTTTAAAAGACCTTGCCAAATACCACTGGCTTGAAAGCTGTCGAATGTGCTCGGGAAATCTACCATCAGTAGCGGATTTGTTTTTCCAAAATTAAGATGTGAATTTAGCTGTGAGTAGAGGGCATTTCACCTAACCAGCCTCTGTTTTAGTAAAAGCCACAGAACTTCTGGTGCGTCAGCTGCAGAGTCACTGGTCTCTATTTTATTACATTTTAGAGCAAGGAGAAAGTAGGCAAAGGTAATTGCTCTTCTGTTAAAGGCTATTACTACCCTTGCATGAACAGTTAGCACTGCTATTCTCTCCTGCCTGTGCCCATGGCAGTCAGGAACCGTAAGCAGAATGAGAATAGAAGTGGTGGTGTCAGCAGATTTCCTACTGGAGTAAGTCTACCTTGCAAGGTAAATCTGCAAAGCCATAAGGTGCACACTGCTCGTCTGCATGCAAATCCTGTTATTTTATTGATATGGCTTGCACACATGTCTCCTGCACAGCTGCCTCCCTGAAAAACACTGCATATAATTGGCTTAACTAAGCAACGGAGGCAGTCAGTGACAGGAGGAGACCTGAACTCTCTTAGCATGGAAAGAATTTCTTTCCTCCCTCCAAAGAGAAACACCCAGTAGGTCAAAGAGGAGGGTTTCTCTGCGCTATAGCATAGACAAGCCTGTAGCACAGATGCCTCAACCAGTGAAATCTAAAATCCTTAAAAAAAAAATCAGAAAATTACAAAACTTCATGAACATCATGAACACACAAACACACACACAATACACATACTTGTGTGTATGCATATTTTAAAAACCTAATACTCAAACTACATTATTTGCAAGAACATGAACATTACACTCTGTCGCACAAGATAAACTTAGCTGGCCAAGAGCCCACCAAAGATTCTGAAAATTTTTAATCACAGCAGGTGTCCTATTCAGCTTACAGAAAGATCACCCCCGAATAATAATACCAACAACAACAATAATAATAATAATATATAAGAAAAAAACACAACAGCCCTCCTCTTCTGCCAATAATGCAGAAGTATTGGCAGAAGAGTATTCATGTATCCAGGGGGTGCAAGAGATACCTGAAAATCTGACTTACTTATGGTTCAGAATATAATGAGTCTTTATCTGTTCCTGCAACTAACTAGAATTAGTTGTGGGAAAATTAATTTTGCTCAAAAAGGTTTTGAGTAAACCCAAAAGAGCCATGCAGGTGCAAAAAAGGATCCTAACTTTATATAAATAACCGTCATAGAACTCTCTACTGCTTGGTCATTAATCCTGCCTACTTCCTTGGAGAAGAGTTCATTCACAGGTATTCCCAGCTTCCCTTTTCGGGTAACACTACTGTCCCATACGTCATTACCTCCTGGTTCAAGGCTGCTGGTGTACATTAGAGCTAGTGTCTCTGCCCGCTCTGTAGAAGTACAGCCCATACAAACTCCAGGTCAAGGCTCTAGTAAGGTAATGCAAATAGTCAGATAGTGACTCTTATGTCACCAACTGAAGAAAAGTCACACAGCAGTGACAGTCTCCAGAGCAGTTCTGATATACAAGTCAAAATACCTGGGGTATCTTGGAGTAAATGCAAGCAGAAGAACACAAGGATATTGCAGATGTCTCCCCATATGCAACTCGTGTTAGTGCTGCAAGCAGAACCACATTCCTTCATTTGCTCCTTGGGAACACATTTGCCACCAGCAGTACAAGGATCGTATCTGACCACTCTATAAGAAGGGTTCTTCCCACACATTCACATCACTAGATCAATTGCAGTCTGATCTTTAAATGAAGTCCTTATGATAAACACAACACCAGTTTGCATATTGAACAGTATACAACTCTGAAGTAGTGACACATTCAGCTGTCTTATACAGGTCATTTTTATGCTGCTATTTCCAAAAAAGCAGAGAAGTAGGGCAAATTTTTCAAACTTGGCTGCCTGAAGCAATCTGTCTGCCTATATGTATAATAAGAAGCTTAATTGAGCAACCTAATTTTCAGATACAGGCATTCAACTTATCATTAAGTTCCTGTCAGAGATTTTCCAGAATCTTTTGCACTGGCCTACATTTATTTAAAGCATCTGTAGCTAGCCCTAAAAATGAAGTACAGATGTAATTTAAAACCAATGGCCAAACAAAAAAAAAATCAAGTTTTGGTTGCCTTCTTCAGATAGTATGTAGGTCCAATGTTCAAAAATGCCCAGCCTCTATTTTGAAAGTTGTTGAGCATTTTCCAAGTGCTTTGTCAAAGGAAAAGAAGCAGTGAAATAAAGCCAAGTTCCTATTTATGGTGACTAGATTTGATCAGCTCATCTGGGGGTGGCAAGTTTGTTCAGTTGCTTTGTAACAAGTGTGTGAACATGGTAGACCCAACCTAGTCACATGCTGGTGAAATCTCAAGATCTACAAATATATTGATAAAGGCAAAACCAATCAAAAATCATATGGCCCAAAATAAATAAAAGTATATTACACCCAGATAGCACCCCTATAATATGAAAGTTCAAAATAAGGAAGCAAATACAATCCTCCCTTGATGCAGTGGCAAATAAATAATAATTTGTGGGAAAAATATCACTTTGCTGAAAATAAAGACAAGTTCTTATAAGCTACTGAAAGTTAGGAGAAAAAATACATCTGAACCTCCAATTCTCATCTTAAAAAAAAAAGAGTTCAAGAGCATCAAAATGTTCTTTTACACTGTGGAATACAGAAAAAATGTTTTCCACCCTCAGGAACTAACAAACAAGCTTGCTTGCTCAAACAATCTGGGCAACTGCCTGAGTTAATGATTAGTCATCTTTAAAAGATCACCCTACAAAGGTTATTTTGGCCAACATGTAACAATACAATAGAACATCTGAATACTCTTTGGGACTACAAATGTCTCTCTTGCAAAACTCCTATTCAAAGAGCATTCCATGAAAACGCACTGCAGCATCAAAGTGGACAGACTGAAATTAGAAAATCATGAGGACTTAATAAGAAGGATGACAAGCCAATGTTAATAGGAAAGAGAGACCGTAATACAGATGCTTTCAGCCAAAACCAACAAGCTTGCTTTCACTAGGACTCAAAGAAATAATTTTTAATTTAAGCCCTGGCATTACAGAAAGCCACAAAAAAAGGAGACTCCCAGGGCTGGACGTGAGAGAATACTTCATCTTCAGCCAGGGTGCTCAGGCCCTTCCAAAGCTCGTTTGAGTGACTGGAAGTCTTTCCATTGTCTTCACCGAGCTTGGATCAGGCGCACGATCTGCATAGAAAGAAGGCAGAATACTTCAAGCCGAAGCAAATGATTTTATTTTGTGTGACATCCTAGACTCACAAAAGTAGCATTTGTTGGCTAGAAAGCAACAATTTCATTTTTCCCATGTAATTTCTCTCTTCTTTTAGAAAGTAGTCAATGGGTATCTTCCATGTAGTTTTAAATATTAAGAATACACGATATAAGTATTTAATTATTGATTTCATAAATATAACTTGCACTATACACTCTACACTACATATAATGTATATCATGCTCTTAAGGAAGTAAAGTGTAGTTTCAAGTAGAAAGGAATTAATGCTCGCATTTAAATTTCACATCTCCAAATTCCCAATATTCTTCTAAAAAAAAAAGGAAAAAATACTTTACACTTCCTCCAAATGCTACACCCATATTCTAATAATCAAAAAATATTACCTTTTTTTTTAGAAAATTAATATGCTGCAAGAAAAGCCAGAAGGGTTGAACCTGATCTTCTATTAGCTAAACCAAAAGTGTTATTGGATGTGGTACTTTACTAATATAAATATGATGTCGGATTTATGTCTTGTGACAAAGTTATGCTAGATTCTTATTTACACAAAAGGATTTCTATCACAGGTTAGGAATGGTTCCTCAGAGTGCAGTGTGTCATTGGCATAAGGTAAGTCCAGGCCCTTAGTGTGCATTGACAGCCAGAAGCTGCAATAGGTCACCAAATAGCCACGTCCACAGAAGGAAGTTGCTTTAGTTTGCGCAAGTTTTGCTAGAGCAAAATCACAAGCTATGGTCCAATCCCCAATTTATTTATTCCATAAACTTTAGGAAAGATCAAGAGACAAATGCATCAATGAAGCACAGCATCATACTGCGGAACAAGCCTTCTCCGTCAGGCAGACACACAGTGCTCCTACTAGCCCCAGCAACAGCAAAATAAGTACATTATCAGCCTCTAGGCATGTTCTTTAAGCCAAGAAAGAAATACAGAATCACAGAATGGTTGAGGTTAGAAGGGACCTCTAGAGGTCATCTAGTCCAACCCCGCCCTGTTCCATCAGGGACACCCAGAGCACAGGGTGGCATCCAGGCAGGTTTGGAAGATCTCCAGAGAAGGAGAATCCACAACCTCCCTGGGGAGCCTGTTCCAGGGCTCTGTCACCCTCACAGTAAAGAAGTTCTTCCTCACATGGAGATGGAGCTTTCTGTGTTTCAACTTGTACCCATTACCCCTTGTCCTGTCACTGGCCACCACTGAGAAGAGTTTGACCCCAAACTCAAAATCAAGCACCCCCTTGAATTAAATGTGCACAGGTCTTCCCTTTTGCCAATCTGGTGAATACTCCAAGTGCCTCATCCTGCAGCTCATCTGTTTCCATTTCCATGGGTGCTGCTAAGCCTGGACCAGCTGGAAGACAGTGTCCACCTCTTTAGCTTGCTACTAGAGCAGTCCATGCAACTATTTTAGCAAAGCTTCACACAGGGCTGATACTTGAACTTGCTTTATAGAAGCAAGAACAACCACCGAAGAGGAGACTCACACCATGCACGTGTGTTCTCCAGCCAAGCTGGGATGGCAGCTGAGGAGATGGTGCTCCCCACCTCGCGCCCTGCACCCTGGCGTGAAGGTCAGCAGAAAGCTGCCTGGCAACAGGAAGCCTCGGGGGTATCTCCTCCTGACCTCTAAAGCCAATTACCTGCTTATTTCCAGGCTATTTGCTAGAGATGCAGTGAGGATAAATGAGGTTTCTTTGTTAGGGGCCTTCTCTAGAAGAGCCAAGGCTTGCCTGGTATCAAGCATATGCTGTGAGATGCGACCAATCAGGAGTTAATTGCTTAATTGTCTGTCCTAGTATTACTGGAGGAGATTGTCCTGTGTTATCATTTTACAGCTTTAGGTCTAAAAGCTGCTGCAATAACTAAGAATAAAGAAAGTCCATAAGAAAAGCTCTCTTTATCCAGTCCAAAGAGCTATTTAACCCAGAATGGATAGTATATTTGGTGAGGATGGGGAAACATAAGAACAAGGCAAGCATTTGATAAAACTTTTCATGATGCAGACATTCAGGCTTTGTAACTTAGGAACTTCCTAAAATAGAAATGCTCCTTATGCTTAAATCTTCAAGATTTAAGAATCTTGGATAGGAGGCCTGCTTTCAATAATACCAATGCACAAATAATTCTGTCCACTGCATGATGTGAACCTGGCAGCTATTTAAAAGGGTGATTGAGCCTGTTGCCTTATGCACTAGCAGAGGAAAAATTAACATTTCAAGTTAAGTTATTAGAAAAAAAAAAAAAGAAGAAGAAGAAGAAAGAAAAAAGAAGAAAAAAATAGTATATCTATCAAATTTACATCAGTCCTATCTGGATATTTACAGCATACCCCTGTGCAGTGTAAGCAGAGCAACAAAGGAAATGGCAGTGGCTGCAGGAGCTTTGAGATAAGCTTCTCAGTGCCCATACACACCACAGTGCCCATTATATACTACAGTGCCCATGTATATATGCATGCTTAGCACAAAAGAGATTTTACTGCCATGTAGCTCCAGCTAGTCCTGAGCATCTGCCAGGTATGAGAAGCTGTCAGGCATAGGATCAGTTTGCTCTTGCTAGAGACAGGTTGCCATGAGAGAAGACCCAAACCCAGTGGGGCAGGGTGCAGCCTGCTGCCCTGTGTGGCATGCAGGGTACACAGTGATGTGTGCCCAGCTCTCTGCCAAACTGAGAGATGTGTAGTAACTCCACTACTTTTTTTTTAAGCAAACTTCATTTAGTAAAACTATGCTGTATCTAATTAGAAATCAAAACCAGTGTATTTATCCATGAATTTGCTGGGGAATTCATTTAAAATCCCTTGCTGTACACATTGTCTGTTATTTTTTCAATTAAACTGATTAAGTATTGGAATACAGCATACCTGTGTTTCCTTGAGTGCTCTCATAGGCAGTTGAACATCTGGAGGTAAAAAAGCAACAATAGAAAAGAAGACACACCATACAGGCTCTTCAGGTTAAGCTGAAAAAAATTTCCACAGTCCCTACATGCTGCTTGAATGTGGGTATAAAATATCTTTGAGAAAGAAGCTGTAGAACCTTAGACTATCAAGCCAGAACAAGGGGTTATGAAAACGTATAAATATATGCAGGGGGAATTCTATGGTGCCATTCCCACCATCTGCAAGATGTATTTCTCTTCTGGGCTCCAACTTCTGTTGCTTAAGAAGCTTTAATGCAAAGTGAATGTTACATTTTTGCTGCTACTTACACCATATGTATCTCAAAGGTTTGCTTCATCTTAATGAAAATGAGATTAATGAATTTCCTTTTCAGAATTTTTAATACCTTCTGAAACTTTGTGTTGACAGGAGAAGCCCTACATCAGCACAGAAGTGGGAAAGAATGTAGGGAAGAGAGAGAAGCGGGCAGAAAGAAGATAAAGATTTGTCTGACTATGCTCAATGTCCTACCTGTTTAAAGACAATAAAATATATGTCAGTGATTTCAGTGGCCCACAGGCACTCTCCAAAGCTGCATCTTACACACATTTTCTACATACTTAATGCATAACGTAAAGCTGCCTCAAGCAGTGTCGACTTGTGCTAGCTGGTCTTTCACAGCACATCACTGAGGGTCTTAGTGACCTTGGTTGAACTGCAAGGGTGAATTTTTCACACGGACGAACAGTTTTAGAAAAAAAAAAGTCTCAAGTTAGCAATTGTGCACTGCCATTCTGTCCCCTTTGGTCTTCCTCTCTTAATGGGTACAAGTGGCATAATCATGCTAATGGCAATTACTTCCTGTGCATCTACATATATGTGGGTGCCTGTGTATAATTGCATAAACCTGAGGTCTGCTCTTACCTCAGCTGGCCTTGGGAATGTTTTGAGAGTCAAAACAGTAGTGAAGTTCAGGAATTTCTTTCTTTCTAGAAGTTTGCTGAAGAGCTGACATGTTACAGCAGACAGTATAGGGTTCTCATATACCTAACACATTTTGTCTAACTGTCTCATTGTGTTTTGTGAACATTAATGAATTTAGCTTCAGGAAGAAACCACGTAAAGAGTGTAATGATTAGTGTCATTTAAGGGATGATTTGTGTAAAAGGAGGCTAGTAGTTTAGCCAAGTTCATTCAAGAATCAATGGCAAAACAAGAAATAAAACCTGAGTCCTCACTCACAGGTGATCATTCAGATCACAGGCTCTTCAGTACTATTTCAGAAAAATCACCTCTTGATAGCTGGGTGCTATAAAATATTTAGGCATGTGTACAATTAAATTAAACACTTTCATAATAGTTTCAATCTTGATATTTCATTTTCAAGATGCTAACCAAACCCATCTCCCCTGAGTATAAATATTGGGATCAGCACCTGAAGATGCATTAGCAGAAAGTCTTTAACTCAAGTAGAGGTGGAAAGATGTGAGTTCTAGAAGAGAATATTGTTATGAAATTTTTCACATATATCTAGGCCTTTTCTATGTCTCATGCATCTGAGACTAATAGTGACAAATATCTCAGAGCGTTTGGCCAAATTCTGCTGGGATGTATGTGTAATGGTCTTTACATTTGTCTTAAAGCTAAACTTACTGTTGGTTGAGGACTATGTCTTTGCACCATCAGTAGCTGAGAGCTTCCCACACCCTATTTTTGTGTATGTGACATCACAACAAGGAGACGGCAAAAGCCCCACGCTTATAAAGAGGAGGGGAAAAAAAGAAAGAAAAAAGGAAGAAAAAGGTAACACCTCTTCACCACTATACCATTCCTCTAGAGCTCAGAGAATACATGGCAAAAGAAGCAAATACATGTTAAAGGTGTCTCTAAAGAATGGTGTCAATGTAATAATCATCTTTGTGTCAATGTAATAGTCATCTTCTCTAGTGGTTTTGTCCAATCAAGAGATCGTTTGCACTGTTGCATCTGTGAAAGTTGCTGGTTCAACTAGCAGTGTAACTCTGCTCTAGGTCTTCAAATTCCGAAGCCTGGAAACACTGTTGGTTCTCTGGGTAAATATCTATATACATGTGTATATATATATATATATATATATAATATCCCCCTGGATATAGTTGCACTGGCTGAAAAAAAATTCCTCTACAAGAGAGATACAGTTGCCATACTGTGATTGCCAGGAAAGAAACAGGAGCTCCTAGAGTCAGGGCAATGCATATGGTTAATGGGAGGATTTGCTGGACTCCTTTCTCTTTCATACTCACTCTTGAGCACTTTTTCCTCAGTTGACATGCCTTTTTCAGCAGTGGTATCCCTAGTCCTCAAGACTAGAAACGTGTGGGAGTGAGGAGGAAATATGGCAGTTCTTTACAGCCCTCCTTCTTTGGACAGAGCCCAAATTCCTTGATGTAGGAGGGATGTGAGGTTCAAAACTGGAAGAAAGGTTCTGCACAGGAGGCAAACACAGCCAAGTGGAAAGAGGGAGACCCACATGCAGAGTCCCTTCCAAGGATGAATCAGGGTGAAATGATTTTACATGCTCTTTCACTGTCCTTCCCACCTTGTAAACATTCCTAAAGCCTGTCTGTAAGCCCTGCATAAAGAAGTGCTAATATCCATATGTCAGTACTGGAAATGGTTTCTCCCACACCTAAAGAGCCAAGTTCATCCCATATGTAATTCCCTTCAGTTTAATAGCTTTGCAAAAGAAAGGATATTGGCCCAGTAAGTCCATCCAAAAGCTACAGACTGCTGAAAACAGCTGCCTGCCTTGTGAGTAGGATGAATCACCACAACCCTCAGTTGGCCTCGGGCTCAGGCCTTTACAACAGATTTCTGCTCACTTCTGTAGGCAATTCTGCCTGCAAAACTCTCAATTCTCTGGACACCAGCTGCCTGAAAGATTTGCTTATCTAATGTCCCATAATGGGCAATAAGGACCACAGAAAGCCTCTTGCTCTCAGATTTTAAAATATTTCCATAGAAAATGTATTTGTGTAATATTTATATTGCATTTTTCTTAGTGAAGACATTGATTAACTGCAGCAACGAGGAAGGATTTTCATTTTTTCCAATGGACTTCTGGATTTTTTGGAGATGGCAAGTGAGGGTTCAATTTCTTTCGCTCAGTCAGTCAACTAGAATAAGGATGGAGGTCAATGTGAACTGAAGCATCTAGATTGCTGTATTAAATTGCTTCAGTGTTTGATCAGTACTTCTTGATCATATGTTCAGTGAAAAACCTAATGCCAGCTTTATGGGCAAAAAGAAATTTCACCTCTTCTGACTGGCAGGGACCTTTTGAGAAGCTAGTGAGGGGAATTTTCCTAGAATCATGTGGGAATGTTATTCAACAAATTCTTTTATTGAAATGATTCATTGACCCTGGTGGTCCCTTCCAGTCTTATGTTCCTATAAATACCTTGCTTAAGAACTAATTCCTCTTGACAATCTGGCAGAGCTTCAGTTCACAATACAGCATGTCATTACTTAGTTTATCTTATAGCTAACTTTAGGATTTGATTTTTTTATGTCGGTTACAGTGCTATTCTGGATGGTGGGATATTGTTTTTAACATTACCTATTGGGAATATGTTGCTAATGAGTAAATAAACTTCCAAGTCCTTCAACAACAGATGCTCCAAATTAAAAGATCTGAAAATAACATTTCTAGTCTTTAAGCAAATGGTACATTTGAGGATCCTGAATTATGAACTTGTAAAAAGACCAGTTAAAGAATCTACATGGGACAGAAATTCATCCTTAGAATAAGTATAATGTCAGAAGTTGTAATTAGTCTTAATTAAAAAAAAAAGGAGTGATGTAAGAGCTTCAGAATGAATGAAAAATATATATTTTTAATCATATTAGGGCTTTTTAATTTTTACTTCTGTGATGGAATAAAAGATGAGAACACCTAGTTGCATGAAAGTGAATTTCAATGAGCTGTGCTGAGCAAGAGATAAACCTAGCCATACAAATCTATATACAATGCTAGTGTTAGTTTTCTTGTCTGTGTGAGAGAGAGATAATACCCTGTGCCTGAAGAAGAGCACAAGGGAAAATAATAGGTGAAAATTAGGGCCAGTCTTCCTAATAGTAGCCAAGAAGTAAGAGTCAGAGTAGTGTATCTGGTGTAAGATTAGGACTTCTTCAAGGTGTTCTTGGTACTTCCCTTTTTAAACCTACTGCATAAGGCAGAGAATTATTCAAGATTTTAACAGGAAAAATATCCTACCCTAAATCTACTGACAACAGAGAAAACCTCAAACCAGTACAGTCCCATTCTGGCACTTCAGTCAAATGACGGGTTGAATGCATCTATGTGCTGCCAGGCTGGAGCTTGTAGTGAATTTGAAAATCCACTTCAAAATTTTGCACATATAAATCATATCATACCACATTGCATCAAGCGCCAGTGATGTATTTGTATGGTGGTATGTAATCCACTTCAAAATTTTGCACATATAACATAAATCATATTGTACCACATTGCATCAAGCACCAGTGATGTATTTGCATGGTGGTATGCGCACACATACACACATGCACATTCATATATGTTTATACTATGAGAAAGAAAATAGCTCACTCCCATAGCCTGTGAAATAATGAAGCTGGTTTATAGAAAGACACGCAAAATATTTGCATGAAGACCTTGGGATGAATTGTCTTCAAGAAGTGTACTTTGCCTGGTTGTGCAGAATGGAATAATACTTCCAAACCCAATCAAATGCAATATTGCATTTGTTCTGGTTAAGTATGATTATACAGAGAGACAACTTTGACCTAATGGAATAAGAAACACACACACACAAAACAGTGGTAACAAGAGAAACTTTACTACTGACCTCTGTAAAGACTTATTGCCAAGACTCATATTGTCAGTGACATCCAGGATCAACACTGCTTGCAAGCAGTGGACTCGAAATGAAGTTGTCTGTTTTTGGCAACAAAATACTCTGCATTTAGCAAAGGCATATGTTTCAAACTCAAATGACTTCACTTCAAATTAAAGCAAAAAAAAATGTTTTGAAGTGTAGTCATTTGATAATCATTTACTTTAAAATAAGCAACATATTTCTATCTAATGGGATCCACATCTTTAACAAGTGAACCAACAGTGTGACAAACAAAAAAAACCACCTGCTCTTAAATATAATTCCAAAATAAATTACATCTAGTTCTTTTTTTGTTGTTGATGTTGTGTTCTGTTTTCCTTTTTTGGCTGCCTGTAGAACTCCCACAATTTTTTTCGTTGCTGCAATGACAAATGCTATGAGAAAAGAGCTGGGCCACTGCCAAAAATCTACTCTAGACTTCAGTATATGTTTCTGCTTTCAAGAGTCAATTGTTTTCCTTCTCTCCCAGGGGCCACTAGCTACCTTATTACCAGAAAGAATGACCCCTTGACAGCACAATTGAGATCCAGAAACTCAACAAAATTGTAACCCCTCCAGTGGCATCAGAATCCTAATCAACAGCAGAGGGTCTGGAAGACAAATGTACTTGTGTGTAAGGCCACCATATTAGAAAGTGGCTTCTTTACTTGCAAAGAAACCTATTTCTATTTCATTTCTTTTGATATTTTTATTATCCCTTTTCTTATAACCTTTTCATTGCTAGTGTTCCTAAGGTAGAAGGGTTTTCACAGCATGGGAATTATCTGTACTCAGTTTACACAGTTTGCTGCCTTTTCCTTCACATGCAATCTATTTTTTTTTCAAATGTACTACTAGACATGGGAGCCCCTAGTTGTTACTGATTCCTTCTGGTTTTCAGCTTAACTCACTAGTAGAGCCATTGTTCCATCCTTTTTTTTTTTTTTCTTTCATTTTTTTTTCACTGCTGCATAAGAAATCCAGGTAAGGAATATCCAGCCCTGGAAGTACAAACAGTGAAGAATGAGCTTGGCATCTCAAGGTGAACTTTGCAGATAATATGTCTTGCACTTGCAAGGGCATGCACTCAAATAGTGTGATCAAGATAACTGGCGATAATATTTCTCAAACGTACCTCTTACTAAAAGTGACCAAGTAATTTGGTGAATCCTTTGCATACCCAGAGCAAGAGAATCTAATGTTGTTCTAGATAGGTGCATCAGAAGCACCGGAGAGGCTGTGGATGACAAGACTAGTAGTCGTATCTGTATGTATGAAGCATTGCACCCAAAGTCTTGAGGCTAACCGAATCCGCACCTCCAGATTGCCTAAATATTGATTTTTGACAATCCTTCCATGCTTTAAGTAAATATCAGCATGAGTTAAAATTTGTTCAAGTGCCTTTTCTTACAACTGTTTTACAAGGAGTAGCCATCCTGCATGTTGAAGAATCTTTTGCAAGAGCATGCAAGCAAATGGTAGTGAACAAGATAACCATGAAGTAAAAATTGCCCACAGTCTCTAAGAGATTCTGAGATCTGACTACTGCCAAACAGTAATTGAGAAATACTTTAGATGACTGCAGGAGAAGATTTCTCAAGACGTAGAAGGATAAAAAAAAATCTGAAAAAGCCAGACAAAAGCAGGCTGAGTGGCAGAGTGTAAGCACACAAAACCCACTGCCTTCAACAGGGCTCCAGCTGAACACAGTAATTTGCAGAGACAGGAGTAAAAAAAAATCAGCCACAATGTTCCCTTGAACACACATTGAGAAGAAGGACGCAAGGACAAGAAAGCATGAAGGCAAAAAAGATGCATCTTTGTTGCCTTTCTCATAGGAAAGTCACCTCATTTTAGATGAGATGTCTTGGAGCCCTAAGTGATCTCTGGGAGGACAGGCAAAATGCCAGCCTGGCGCCTTTATGCAGAGAGCACAGCAGCAAGTTGCACTGAGGGCTTCCATGTTTAGGTCTATATATTAAAATAATATGCCTAAACAATGCTGTCGAAACACAAGACCAACCTGACTGATGGCATATTCTTCTACAGAAGCAGCTCTGAGCTTCTCTTAAACAGCATGAAGGAAAATCTAAAGAAAATAATGAACCCAAAAGTAGCTTCTTCTGCCAGACTCATCAAGTTAAATGGTTTTTTGTATTGTTCAAAGCGCGCGCACTATCGTGTTCCGTGGCAGAGGGTAAAGAGAGGAAACTTCCAGTGATGTTTTGATGAGACAACAAATAAAAATAATATTTTGACAGAAAGCTCATCCCATTAAAGAAAAACAAAACCGTGTTTCTCCAGCTCCAACAGAAATCCCCTCAGCACAAGGAGTACGGAGGGAGTGTGCCGAGGCACCCGGCAATGCTTAAAGGAAATGTGCCACTCACGGCCAAACACGCAGCGTGACTAAAGACCACAAGTGCCTGGCATCGTCTGAGCTTAGCTTTTAATACCTGTGATAGACATTTTTGGAATATGTTTCTCAAAAGTAGCGTTGAGGATTTACTTCAGCATTAGCATAGTGATGCTGATAGGTTGAGCTGGGTTCATATATCCAGTGCACAGAGAAAGGATTATTTTCCTTATAAGTATGAAGTTTGGTTTTTTATGTCGATAGAGGACTTATTTACCTCCTTGATGAAATGTTTACCTCACTCTGCCTCATCAATATTAACCTCTCAGATCAACAGATCTTCATATCGACAAAATAGAGAAGTCAATATCTCCTTATTATTATTTAATAAGTATTTCATTGTCAGTAACGGAGTGAGAACAAACATCTGCGCAGTATAATGGCATGCACTTTAATTTTGCAAGGTTACTACCTTGCATATGTTTGACAGAAGAAGGCTAGCCCCTAGTAAAAATCACCCAGTGATATCCGCATATAAAATGACAACATGTTGAAGGATATTTAGATTGAGCAAAACGGGGTGTTTTTTTTTAGTTCCACTTTTGATATACAAATGTTGGATGTGTTTTACTGTGTCTTCTGACTATGATTGATAGGAGATGCATCAATTTCAGGGTTTGTGAATTTAAGTAAATTGTTGTCAGTGGTATCGCTTCTTCTTTTTTGTATTTTTTTTTCAAATTATCTCCTTACAGAGAATAGAGTATTACAAATTGAGACAGGATATACATAAAGCATCAATTTAGCTTGAATATCCACTTACAATAGTAAAAGAAAATAGTTGTGATAAGAATGTGAGCACATCAGAGTTGTTCAGAAAACTCCAGAGTATTTAAAAAAACAAGCACTTATGTGGTTTTTTTTTCTAAATAAATCTTCAGTGTTTCTGTTTTGAAAATACTTTGCCTGCCTTTCCATTCAGAGGACAAATACAAAATTCACACATGTGTTAAAAAAAGAAGAGCTTTGAGATTATCTTTGCCATAAGAGCGGAATTCCATTTAAATTTACATGATATATATATATATATAATATATATATGTATCAAACAGTTTGCAGTCTTTGGGAAGTTTATTAACCCTGCATTGCCTAACGATGATGCCTTATTTGACTGAAAGGCTAAAGAAGTTTCTTTAAGATAAAGAATTAACACCATGCAGCGACACTCACTAAACTTACAATAGGGTCAGATATTAGCTGGGTCTGCTTTTAAAGTAACCTTCCCTAGACCACTTCTTATCTGATGAGCAGCGACTCGCGGTCTGGTGAAATGCACAGATACTTTCTATTATGTTCGCCACCAAATGGTCATGACTTTTGTTTCCATGCGTATGTGTGTTGTGTCTACACCTCGACATGCCTGTGTATTTTCATAAGGAAATGTACACATTATTTGTGTGTGTTTGGGGCATTGTCATCAAATTTTATAAATGGATAAAGATACTATCTTCATTCTACTGTTTTCTGAAAACGGCAACATGGAATGGATTGTGCAAACCCAACTGTACATGTTGCTGATTAAAAGCTGATGGTAACAGTTAATATACAAGAGGACAGTCTAGTTTTTCTTCTTTTTTTCCAGGGGAAAAAAAAAAAAAAAGGAGAGAGAAAAATAGACAGAAAAAGAACATTTCCAGATGTGACTGTATAGGGCTTGATTTGAAGCACTTTTGTTATCTCCTTAATAATGCATGTAAGAAAGCTCATATGAAATGTTATGTTAAAACTCAGTCCTAGTAGATATTTGTGCTTATGAATTGAATCCTTATCCATATTTTATGGGGAAATAGCTCAGCACTGGATTACAGCACATTATTTTCCAAACTCCTTATTAGACTCTGCATATCTCTCTACTGTGCCTCTAGGCTTAAATTAAAAACAAAACTTAAGTAAAATTTGAAGAGACAACATTCAGAAACTTCTTTTTTATAAAGCTTCTGAAAGTTCATAATTATTTTTGTCCCTAATAGGTTTGCGTTTGAAATAATTTGATGGCTAGGTTTGTAAATCCACTTGGAAGGATCTGGCATCCCCCTAACCATTAATGGGAGTATATATCACAAAAATGATTTTGCATATAAATAATGCTATACAAGATTTGGCTTAAATTGTCTGCTTTCATTTGAGGCTTTTCCCCCTCTAAGATAATTTGCAGGGAGGCAGGAATATGAAACTGAGCGCAATTTGGAAATAAAACTTTGATAATTGAGCTAAGTAGCTTGAACTTGTCAGTCACCTGTGACCTCCTCCGAGCTGCACGTTATTTCAGATATCTAAATCTCTCAGATATCTGAATCTCGAGGGCCTGGGTGGAGTTACAGGAGAGAGGCAGAGTAAGCGGCTTCCCCCCTCATCATCTGCTTGGCCCGTTTTTGTGCAGGATGGAGCGCACCTGAGTGCACCGCGCTCACAAATTGGGCTTCGCAAACTCTCAAAACCACAAAGCAGTTGGAAACGCGAGGGCAGCGGCCGTGCTCTCGGGATGGTGGTTTCCAGACGTGACTGGCAGCCGCAGCGACGGCCC
>NW_010584439.1:13538-48538 GCF_000705375.1 Tinamus guttatus | reverse complement strand
GCCTGTCTGAAGTTTTATCACCAGCGCAGCAGCAATAAGTGCTGGCCCAGAAAGACTTCTGCTCTTCTGCAACTCCTGCAGTTTGAGCCTGTAAAGGCCGGGGTCGCGGCGAGGTCAGTGCCAGCCGGGGGCGACCTCTGCGGCCGCCGGGGGACACCCCGCGCGCTGCACAAGGCAACTGCCAGCCATAAACCCAGGCACCTTTCAACTCGTTAGGAACAGGGAGTCGCAGGTACATGTGTTTAATATTAGGCCCCCAAATAACTTTTTTTTTCTGTTTTTTCCTTCCCCCCTTGAATCGGGCACCGCGGCCGTGGTGGCTGCCGAGGCTTTTGAACGCCGGCGAAGGCAGTTAGTTGGCGGCGGAGCCTGGATTTAATTTGGCCAGTAATCCAAAAATAAGTACTTGCATATTTCTTATTAACTTAATGCACCACAATCCGCATCGGCACGAACTCGGGCCGCATTAATTTTGCTAAGATAATTTCAGACGTCCCAGTTCGCGCAGTCTCTCTCTGAACAGGAGAATTCCCCCCAGCTCACAAGCCACACTTGTTTCTGTCCCCTTTCTTCATGTTTGTGCACACCCTCGGGTTTTGTACGCTACCTCACTGCCCCGACTTGAGTCTAGTGACCCTTAAGGAGCGCTAACGAAGTTCAACATTAGTATTTAATCCTTTCCAGAAACACTAACGTTTTTTTCTGCCCTGGGCAGCCCGTGGGGCAAGGCAGGGCTTCCACCGCGTCGGCTGCAACCCCCGTCGCGGGCATTTCATTAGCCAGATGCATAAATGCTGCAAGTAGCCCTAAAGGGCTCTTTTGTATCTCTCTGTTTACATCCAGGAGACATTCTTTATTCTTGAAGGAAAGTATAATTCAGTTGTCAGAAATATCACCCTTCCTCCGAAATAGTCATGACTTCAGGTATTAAAAATAAAAACCCAGACACACTCGCTGCACTTGTTCATCCCCTCACGACTGCAGAAGGCACCGCTCGCTTCCATGCCACGATTTCTAGACGTGTTCCTGTCCTCAAAGGTCTCCGATAGGACTTAATTTGCTTAGCTGCTTTCCAGTAACGCTGCCACGCTGACCAAATGGAGCCTGACCTGAACCTCCCCGATCCAGCATGCTTTTTATCAGCTAAAGTTAAGGCCAATAGAGATTAACAGGAAAGCCTGATAAGACTGTTTTCTCTTCTCCTGTGAGCTTCTAATGGTGTATACAGATGGCAAGGTTTTAAGGAAGGGAATGAGCGCTTATTTAGGCCTGTAAAAAATCACAGACAACAGAACCTCCCCCACTTTCGGCCCTAGGAACCTGTTTTCTTCAATCAAGCCACTCTTCAGGAAAGCCAAATTGCTTTTTCGGTTTTATTTAAACCCCGGCCACTTTTATTATTTACATCTGGTGGTGCCCTTATTTATGTCCCTCTGCACTCGCCTGCAAGCAGAGCCGGGCTCCCAGGGCTGCGCAGCATTATGGGCCCGGGCTCGCAGCGGGAGAACTCGACACTGTCTTCAAACAAATAATTAAGGGGAAGGTTAAAGGTTCACCCAGAGGTCATATCTTTGGATACTCCTCAGAAAGTTTACATTAGGAAGAAATGGGTGCCCTCTGAAGTGTTTTTTTTTTTTTTTTTTTCTTTCTCAATGGCTCTCGCACAACAAGGCAGAACATTAAGAAAATCCCAAGTCCTGAAAGGTTTCAGGTGGCAACTGCTTTGCATTTAGGAGCACACACATTTGGGCACCCCACTCGAGCCTCACGTATTCAACAGCCACCACTGTGAAAGGCTTCTGGGTTGGACATTGAAAATCCAGCCTCAGCTAGCCAGTCACTTCCAAAAGAAACTGTGGTCTTGCTTCATTCCACCGGCAGGAATAATTCCAGCTTTTCCGTGCAAATGGCTGGGATGATTCATTAGCTATTTTGGAGATGGGAGTTGCAGCTCTGATAGTGAGTCCCCCAATCTTTACTTTCTTAAAGAAAAAAAAATGCTCACAGTCATCACATATGTTGAGTAAACTTTAGGAAAACTCTCACTTGGTTTTGATTTCTGATCATGTTTTTTATGTTGTCTTCTTCTATTTTGCTCACATGCATAATTGCAGGTGCAAATGACGTCTTGAGACATCAATACTTTGAGGAGAAGATATGCTGTCACACGTTCTCTTAGAAAGGCAGATTTTCCAAGGAGCACAGAGGCTTGAGGCACCCAAATCCTTTGGTAACTCCATTCCTATAGTTCCTCTAAAAATCCCGGTCACGAATGGCATCAAAATACACATACCCATCAGTAAGTATGGCTGAAAAAATACTTTAGTATTTGCAAAGCACAGACACAATTCAGGTCAAGTTAAAAATCAGACGCAACATTCACTAGTAGCAGCTACAGCATGTAAACCATTGGCACAACTGGTACCCACGAGTGCAGAACGCAGTGTTTGTGGGTTATTATTTATTCTTTATGCTGCCCCATAAACAGGCACAGTGTTTAGTGCAGAGGCAGAAACTATAGTGCCTGCTCTAACCTTCACCTTTTGAGAGCGTTTTGAAATACCACAGGAAGTCATCTGTAAGGCCAAAGTAAAACAAAACGCAGCCTTTCTGCCCAGCAGTTCGGTTTGCGTGCTGCAGAAACCCTGCGATGCTCTTTGGCTCAGATGTCTTCCAGAGGCATTAAAAGCCAGGTGAAGAAGGCGACCACCAGTGCCCCTCTGCCCAGCAATATTTGGGACCCCATAAAAGAAGAATTCACGGCTCTGCTCCTGACACTAATTGCCTACCTTGTTCATCCCCTTCACCCAGAGGCCAAAGATTGAATGGCCTGAGAAGATGAGTAAAATCTATCAACAGGACAAGGATTTCTTTGTTACGCTTTTGTTAATAGCAATTCCTGTAAGTAGGGTGATAGCAGCACTCAGGGGCTGCAGTGAAGCTCGGGGTCGTCCCCCACCTTACGCTCTGCGAACACTTTGCGAGGGAGCGGACTCATCGCAGCGATCGTGCAGCCAGAGCTGCCTCCTCGTTGAAATCGGGGGCTGAAAGGAGCCGCCCGCGCCCTGCTCGCAGCGGGAGCAGAGACGGGAAGGGGGGCTAAGTGACAAGGCCAAAGCCACGGAAGGGATCTTTGGCAGCGGCGCGCACAGCTCTGCGGCGCGCTCCTCGGGCGCGCGGTGCAATCTGCTGCCCATATGCTCGCTCTGCTTTGTTCCCCGCACCGGCAGCCCGGCGCGGTGGCAGGGGGCGGCGCTCGGCCCGCGCTCCAGAATGATAAACGAGGTGCGCAGCGCTGAGAACCGCGCGGCACCGGCAGAGTGCATTTAATGAAAATCTCACTTCCTGCGTTCTGCCAGTGACAGATCACCAACCTCACTTACTCAAACAATAGGCATTTAAAATGCCTATTTCGAATCTCATATTTTTTAATTGCCACCTAAAGCAGTCACGTCCATTTTTCTGCAGTCACGATCTTGTCCTTCTCACACAAGGAGTTCTGCTAACTTCAGTGGGGCAACTTACAGAAGCAGAGCAAAAAATTGGATCAAGATACCATCAACTTTCTTAAAAAGTTAGTTCCCTGTGAAGCATTTTTATCTGCTTCCAGCAAAAAAAAACCACAGTAGAGTGTTGAGGGTGCACTAGTGAATATGCAGTGTAGTCTGGTGATTTGGTAGCCGTAGTCCTAATTGGTTCTTACCATTGCTAATTAGCATGATAATATAAAGAGATGCATTTAATTGCATCTCTTCAAACAGAGCTTTGGTTTTCTTTATCCAAAATAAGCATGTATTCTGTATTTTATAGGAATTCCTATAATTAATTTTCTTTATATATTTATCATATTTTATTGCAAGACATATCATATGATGTTAAATTCACATTAGCATAACGCATTTTATTTTTATGATAAATAACATTCAGAGAAATATTTATGTGGAGCACAACAGAGACTAAATAGCAAATACAGCTCTTAGTTTGGCACATTCAAAAATAATTTGTTGTTTCCATTGCCTTTTTTTTTGCATACACTGTGTGTACTGTGCGTGTTTCAAAATGCTATGACCGCTCCACAGAGGAATCTAAGCAAGATCAGTTCTTGAAGGGAAGTATCAGTGGCTGTCCTGATTGGCACCCAGCATTACAAACATCTCCAGCTTTACTCTAAGGTTGGAAAATGGAAAATTCATGCAGGCTCACAACAATCTGGTTTCTGGAGGATGAATAGCACATATGCTTAGGAAACTACAATTCCTCCCCAACCTGGAGTCTAACCAGAAGGCTTGAGCAGAGAGAGGTATTTAACTCCCATCACTTGTCTGTACATCTACTAACTTCTGCAAGATGAACTGGTGCAAAATCAAACTGCTCCCCTTCAGCAGAGGAAATCTCTCCTTTTAAGAAGTGGAGGGACAGCATGGAGCCATCTAGTGCCACACACAGCTTTCCTGTATTGCTCTTCAACCTGGATTTCCACTTAAAATGTACGTCCCAGAAAATGAGGTGTTAAAATATGGCATTTATTTAACTAATCAGCCACTACATGAATGTTTTTTCAATTCTTTACAAGTAAAAAAAGACACACAAATCTTTGAGATGAATTAACTCTCGGTGCTTTAAAAGGACTAATGACAATGAAACCTTTTCCTCAGATTAGACTTTAGACTGAGAAAGCACTTCTGTTCATTCACTTTAAAAGAACATAGATACTGAATGGACATTGTCACAGACTTCTCCACAGCACTATTAAAAGCAATAATGACTAGAACAACAACAATAATAATCCAGGGTCAAAAAAATTCTGACATCTAAATTTTAAAATTTTCAAAATTATTCAGGTACAGACAAGAGAGAGTAATTGTCTAGCGAGAGTTTTCAAAAACCTGCCAAATCTAGATGAGAAGTCCAGCTTTTATTAATCCCAGGTAAAATGAATAAATGGTGTTAAAACACTGCTTCCAATTTTTTTTTTCTAAACAAGAACCTAAAAATGTATTCTGGAAAAATCCAAACATCTTCACCTTTGATGCGAAGAACAATCTTTGCCTAAATGATATTTCACAATTTGGATCACAAACATGTCAGGGTTTAGACCAAGAGCATATTACACTGATTCTTTGTTGCCCAAGAGCACCTCTAATTTCGAAGGAAAAACAACCAATGAGATGCAATACATAAGTCACAAAGAATGTTTTCATAAGTAACCTAGAAATCTTTTTTTCCACCGACTGAAAGAATAATTTCACAAGTCCTGAGTAGATCAGAGCAGTCTGAAAGAATACATTTGAAAAGACAAAATTTGCAGAAACACTTTTATGCCTATATATGTTGGATGTATATATATGTGTGTACGTAGGATGTATATATTTATGTGTGTGTGTGTATCTATATATGTTCTTTGTAGCAATCTTTGTCTGTCACCCAAACTTTCATCTAAGCAAGTGAAATGTAGTTCTCTCAGTTTGCTTAACTTCTCCCTCCAGTGTGTGTTCTAAGCTGACAGAATTAGGTTTAGGTGTCCTTTTGCATGTGTGTGTACAAAAACGGTTGGAAAAAAACCTTGTTTATGCTTCACTGAATCTATGCCA
Source organism: Tinamus guttatus (assembly GCF_000705375.1). Next base: position 42,947 of record NW_010584439.1, on the reverse strand, counting down.
CACCTGGTTACCAACTCTTATTTGCAGCATTCCTTACAGAAAAGTTAAAAAAAAAAAAAAAGACAAGTTAGTCACTTGGAAATGAGCCATGTAAAAAAGGCTCCCTTCAGTCATGAATATTGAGGAACAGAGTCAGTTACATGATTGGTTTTCAAAGGGAGAGGGAGGGACAGGCAGGTTTATTCCCTGACAAGATTTTGCATAGGTTCGGATAACCTTGTTAAAGGAGGGGGCTCTGGAGGTGTTTAAACCGACTTTCTTGAGCTAATTTAAATATCTCACATATCTCATAGGTGTGATTCAGAGGACCTAAGTCAGCATCCGTGTTCGGAGCACATCTAAACTAGATGCCTAAAATAGCCCGAGGCAGGTACTAACAGTCCCGAAGATCTCTGCCACAGCGTGTATGTTTACGTTGGCCCTTCTAAAGATACCTTATGCCATTTGGAGTTGCCAATTGCTCAAAAACCATGAGGCCGCCCATCCTGTAACCATGAGACTGTCTTGAAAAATCAGAAATGTAAATAGCACTCTTCTTTGTATTTACTTTTGAGTTGTTAGGTTGAGTTTTCTGAGCTGTTCTCCTCAGTCACAAAAATCTAGAAATTTACTCAGAAAGGTTTGTACATAATCACTGCCTCCTGGAGCTGGGACTTTAAGTGAAACATGAAATAACTTGAGCCCTGTGATAAAATCACGGAAACTGGCAGCGCTGGCACCCGTTCACCTCCGAGAAAATGTGCGTATCCTTGAACACGTAGCTCGTGGTTACCAGGCTACCTTTCTGGAGCACGGGGAAGCGTTTCGGCTTCTGCCAAGAGTCTGGTGCCTTTCGCAGGGTAGCACGTACACCGAAGCTGCAAACGATGCGCAGCTACACTTGTTTATTCCCCGCGTCAGGTGTTTGCACACACGGACCATATTGGTAGCTCGCCTTGGGGCTCCGTGGCGAGGCAGCGCAGCTGACGCGTGCATGCGCGCGGCAGGAGCAGTTCAGGGCGGTTCGGGGCGGCTTGGGGCGGTTCGGGGCGGCACGGGTGGGCAGCAGTGCCAGTCACTGGCCATGGACAGTGGTCCCCCAAGGCGGGTGTGCGTAGTCCAGGGATATGACAGTTTCTCTGGGTGGCCCCTGCTCCCCCCTGGGTTTAGTACCCCGAATAGGAGTGGTTCTGTTTCACTCAAGTTTTTCTCTTTTGTGGAAATGTGAGGGGAAGGGGGCTGCGCTGCCTGGGATAGCAAGTTTGCTGTGAAGCCCTGGGCAAGGGAGAGCCAGTGGCGAGGATATATCTGTTAGCGTGGAGCTTAACGAGGAATCCCTGCTCCACATGCACACACACACGGCGGGATAGACAGGGATTTTCTTAGAGGCTTTCCAAGCCCCCTTCGCTTTGGTGGAAAAGTGCCATCCTTTCGTGCCCTTGGAATCCCGACCCGGGTGATAAACACTGTGCAGGAAGTGTAATCGCACCTGAAACCCCATTACAAAACATCCCAGCAGGCTGTGGTCTTTCTTAAGCAATTTCTGTTACTCTTCAAGAATGCCATTCATTCTTAAACAGTTATTTATCATGCACTGTAAAAAAATGCCCTTTTAAAGATACTTGAAAGAAGGGAGGAGACAAACAGACATAACTTCCCTAGCTATTCATATCTTAAAGATAAAATGCAAAGTCAATAGACATAAGTCGTAGTGTATAACCTCATCCTGTATTTGATTTATGGCAGATGGGAATCAACTAGAAATTGAATTACTTTGAAATTTTTACTACTGGCATTAAAATTCCAGGTTTGTATACATATATCTTGCAGAGATGCTAAATACAATTTTAGCTAATTTGGCATGCACTTTGATTTGCTGGCACACGGACATCTATGTTAAAGGCAGATACCAGACCTCCTATAAAATTTTAAGTAACTCGTGAACTTAAAGATCTGTTAATTTTTCATATAATTTATCAGTGGACAAGACTATCAGACTATCAAAACTAATGAAGATCCTGCAGTTTCGAAAACAGTCATCTCATCCAGCTTCTCACACAGAAATTGAGAGGCCTAATTTTAGATATTTGCTACCCCCCCCCCGCAAAAAGTACAGTTTTATGATATCACATTAAAGTGCCTCACACATTATTTTAACCATTTCATGCTGACTTTTTTAACCCATTCTAAACTGACCTGAAAAAGAGAGTTGTCAACAAACGTAATATCTGTTTAGCTTCACTAATCAAATTAGATTAGGGTATTAATTCTCCTTCTTACTTTTCAATGGAAACTACCTTAGCAGCAACTTTCCAAAAAATGCATAAAGGTGTTTAGCAATTCCGTACTGTACAAACGTATGTTTGAAGAGATCAAGGTGCACTTGCATGTCCCGTGCTATGGATATCTCTGATTAGCTTGTCATCTGCTCTGAAGAAGATGTAGCCCAACTCTCCTATGCTGTGTAACAGGCCAGCTGTTAGCTGTCTGTCAAGCACCTAAAGTGGACAAGTAGTCCAGGAGCAAAAATGTCACTCCTTTGATCTGGCAAGGAGCAGCTGCTGATTTATAGAGTAGGACTTTGTTCTTCCGTTCTATTTTACTTTCTTTCCTAAGGCAGAACCACAAAATCCAGCAGAAAAAAAAAAAAAGAGGAAAAAAAAAAAAGTGCCGTTCTCTGCAACATCAACAAGCTCTGACAACTGCAACAGGGTTTTTCTTGGCCCTAACAAAGCTCTCAGGCATCTCCTTTGACGCTCACTTTTTTCTTTTTTTTTTTCCTTCTTCTTTTTGCAATGCGGTAGTTATTGTTTAATTCAGCTTCTGTAAATGGAATGGACTGTGGCCAGCAAGCCTGGGGCATAAACACACCTGTATGAAAGAAGCCTTATTGTAGCAACCATCTACAACCAACCTGCACATGCACTACCAGTTCGTGAGTTCAGAAGGAATGCTCCATTTTTCCTGACAGCAAATTTTGCCTTAAGATAACATTTTTTTTGTACCCACTGTCCTGTCTTGACCATGAAGCTTGTACACTTTTTCATCGTTATTAAAATCTGAAGGAAAAAAAATACTAGGCTAAGAAATATGTATTTTTCTCTCTGTCAACCAGTGGACCTCAGGAAACTGGACCTTAACAGCCTACTTCTAAGAAAAAACAGCCAAAATAAATTTGTAGAAATAATACACTACTGAAAGTTGTAGATTCTAAACACGTTGCTTCTGTGTCAGAGACAGTGATCCAATCATAGCTACCCCCTTGCTTTTTCTCTTACAGATTCTACCTCCAAAAACCATTGGGGACAAACTATTTGGGAAGCAATAGGATGTGATGCAGCTAAGGAGACCGTGGCAGCGCGGGCCCAAGGTACACATTCTGTTCAGTTCTTTTAGAAGTGAAAGATGTTGAGCTCGGCAGACCCTATGAGGTGATCAGTGCATTGTGCTGGGTGTTAAATTCCTCCCTACCCCATATAAATAATCAGGGAGTTTTCTCAGGGAGTTTATTTCCTTTCTGACTGTTTTTGAGTTTACTCGCCATATGAAAAAAAAAGCCCCAAACAACCGCACAAGTCTGAAGAAAAGGCTTCAGTGCAACGCTGCTGAGTTGGAGAGGAGCAAAATCGGGTGTGTTTGCAGATGGGGAGGGGAAGCACACAGCAGGCTGAGTATTTGAACCCAATATAGGGCTACACACATGCTGTGCTCTCACTTCTCTATGCTGTAACTTGAAAACCAGAGAAAAGGGCTTACAAACACAGAGATGGGAAGAGGTGAGGGTCGTGGGAGCGACATCATGAGTACAGCATATTTTGCATATATGTTAGCTTGTGGAAATAAATAAGAACTATTACAGCCAAGGCCCTAAGGGAGGCAGGAAAATGATGATGTAGAGGATAGTATAAAATGATATATTAAAAACTGTGCTGTCAGTGAAACAACAGAATATTAAGCAAAAGTCCATAGTAATTGGCAGATATTTAGCTGTAGACATCTTGCTCTGGTGGGTGGGTACTAAAGTATACATGAGGGGAAAGAGAACTAGTTAGGCAATTAGAAATATTGGGCATAAATAATACACTATGTATAAATACATACACACCCCACTATGTTCAGCACTGACACAGATACACCTAATCACCTTGCAGTAAGTCATACCTACATGGTGAACCCTTGTGCTTTGCTCTTTGCACTGTGGTTATTGCAAATTCACCTCTTGTTCAACTTTCTCTGTAGATACAGAATCATGTTCATTTTTTCCCCTCTGCTTATTGCGCTACTGGTGGCAAGACCCTTTGATAAACCAAAGGTCTGACATTTCAGGAGCTAAAGGTGTGTTGACACTACAGACACCTGAGAGACAGCCCCCCATGCCATGCCACACTACGCCTGAAGGATCTGCATAAGGATGGGACAGCTGCATTGTTTCAGGCTGCTAAAGCCAATAATTATACAAATCTTCCCAGTGTCGTATTGATGCATCCTTTACTCTGTCTCATCCCAGGTGCCCTCTGTATCCCATAGAAACCAGGGGAAATGCTTTAAGAACATTATGGAGAGTTTGTTATTATCTGAATGTGTTTCATGTGCCCGGTCTTAGTTACTGTAAGCCAGATTGGGCTGGAACCAGGGGATGGAAATTTAGAAAACTCTGTGGATCAGGCTGGCTGTGCTGCCTGCTGCTCCATACCCACCGTTCCTCTGCTTTTGACCATAGCTTCATCTCCCCTCCAGGTCTCAGCCCTTAATGTAGTCATTGACGCTTAAATAGCACATGTGAAAATTAAATTACACCGAGGCGCTCGAAACTGAACACATATTTCTTCAATGAAAACTGGCCAGTTGCGCATTGTGTTCCACTATCCCATCATTTGCATACAATTGAGATAGCTGTTACGAAATGAAGCCCAATCTATATAACCTATGTAATATTTATCTTTCTGTATGAGAGCAGTTTGGAAACTGTGTGTGATCTTACATAATTTTAATAACGGGTTGCTGACGGATTTCAGTATTAATTCTGACTGTTCTGACTGGTACAGTGTTGAGTCTTCATTTTCAGTTGGACTTCACTAATTGTTCTTGCACTGCGTAGGGGTAAAAGCATCTAAAAATATGTGTAGAAACCTGTATTTGCACCCATAAAACTGGTAACTGCAGAGCTGAATCTACCAATGTCCTGACTACTCTAGCCTGATCGAGTAAAGCATAGGACGCATAAGGAAAATTTTCAAAATGACCTATTCCTATTACTAAAATCATCATAAGACCTGTAAAGACAGTCTTAATATTTACTGAAATTCTGATTTAGAAGTTAGTATTAGCAAAAAGACCCTGGACACTTTGTTTTCTTACTTGTAGGTGATCTACTACTGAGGAAGCTCTGTCTCTGGTTAGGAATCGCTTAAGATGGGCTTAAATACCTAACTACTTTTGAAAAGAGAAGAGAAGAGAAGAGAAGAGAAGAGAAGAGAAGAGAAGAGAAGAGAAGAGAAGAGAAGAGAAGAGAAGAGAAGAGAAGAGAAGAGAAGAGAAGAGAAGAGAAGAGAAGAGAAGAGAAGAGAAGAGAAGAGAAGAGAAGAGAAGAGAAGAGAAGAGAAGAGAAGAGGAGAAGAGAAAAACTTCACATTGTGAAGCTTCTCTTCACACTGAAAGTACTTAAATTTGTTAGGCAGGTAGATTTCTGCTTTTTAACATCCAGTCACATTCACATTTTTGGTGTGTCATTCATGTGTATCAAAACAGTGAACTACTTTACACCATAACCAAGCTCTATCTCTGAGTTAGAAGACACTTATGTCCATTCCTATGGATCCTTTAATGAAAGACATCTAAGGCAGGTCTGTTCTGTCTTATAACCATACAGGTGAAGATCACTTTCCTATATAGCTAACAGCATTTTTAAAATAAAATTTATCTGGAAAGAAGGAGATCAAGTTTTGCCTGCCTAATGTGGAACGAAGACTTGAACACAGGCAAGACCCTCATCCTAAGAGAGTATCGGAATCATTAGGATATTCAGTACAGTAAGCAAAGCTCTTGCATTTCTCATTCTGAAGATGTTCCACCTTACATAAGTAATTATACAGTCACTGTAATTAACTCTCACCCGTCTTAAGTTGGAGCCCTACTCAGTAGGCTGTACGGTCAAGTCCTTGTTCTTAGTTAATTCTGCTGTAATGACTAGTTGTTACATACGTAACAGAATTCACAATCAGAACAAGAATGACATGATAGCAAAGAAGAGTAAAAATGGAGCATTATATTCAACAGCCCATTGATTGGCAAATTCAGCTCACATTGAACACTTAAGATGTCAGTTCAAACTAAAGCCAAGAGAAGACCTGCAAACATATATCCTGTTTAACAAGTGACTATTCTAGGCATTGAGCCATCGAATATAACGCTGCCTCTACCCCATTTGCCTCGTGTGTGAAAAGCTTGATACAGGTGAAGGTTTGGCCATCCCTTGAAGAGGGATACACCGCGGCAAGGATCATTTTGTGGTGAAGGCTTTGTGTCTCGCTGGAACATGCTACTGTTACCATCCTCTGTGTCTAAGTTCCAGCTCTTCTGTGCCATGTATATAAAATAGCCATGGGCGGGGCAGTGTCTTCCGTTTTGCTACTGCTCGGGTCACAGTTCCAGTCTTCTCAATTATATCACATTCTAAGCAGTTTTGCTCAACACCAGAAACAAATATATATGGGCCAAAAGCTTGTAGGCACCACAGGGATAGGCAGCAGCTAGGTAGGGTTGTTGGCAAATTCAGTGATAGATAGATAAATACGGCTTAAAGATGGCAGTTTTTTTGTTTTTGTTTTTTTGTTGTTTTTTTTTTGTTTGTTTGTTTTTTGCTTAGTACTGGTGTACAACTCAAATGATATATATATATATATATAAAACTGGCATATCTGTTAGGAAATACTTTTTTCTGTAACACAGATCTTTTATATCTATCTTAATTTGTTCATAAGTCAATATTTTCATGTGAAATTCAATTCAGTTTTTAGAATACCTTTATACAAACTTTGAAAGAAGTAAAAAATTTAAGTTTGGTAGAAATAGGATGTAAAAAAAAAGACAAAAGTTTGTGAAATGAGGGGAAAAATTCCCCAAATCAGCATGCACTATCTTCAAGCTAAGCAAGATGTTGAGCAATATGCTAGTGTATATAAGTTGAGTGTATAGTAGTTGAATGTATAGTAGTGTATAAAAGTTGACCAATATGCTAGTGTATATAAGTATTTAAAAATACATTTTATGAGCATTTCACTACAAATAAAAATAAAAAATATGTTTTCATTCTCATTTGGGGTCTAAACTTAGGAAAATACAGAGAGATAAATCAGTAATAGAAGACAACGTTAATTTCTCCCTTTGAATAATTACAATCATCAATAGCATGTGTACATTTTAAGAACAGTATACACTTCTAATTTGACAGTAAAAATTCCTGTAATATGCAACTATTTTAGAGATCAAATATATCATTATATCTGTAAACTTTTAAGTTGTCAAAACTTTAAAAAAAGGCAAAAAATGCAAACATCCATTGACCAAAACATCAAACACTTATTCACCTAAAAGCCAGATGAACTAGTAAAGGGGAGTTAGTTTCCATTTCCTTTTCTTGATTCTTCCCTAGTTGTTATATCCAGTCTTTCCAGTGTGACTATATTATCATCCACAAATTTTTTAGCATCATCGTAATCATAAAAGATATATTTTATATCTTTATAAATCACATGAGGCTTAGCAGACCCTGGTAATGCCACGTCTGCTTTAATCCCAGTAAATTCTAGCCTAAGACAGCATAGCCTGTGGTGTCTCACCTGAGTTCTCAGACACATTTCAGGAAATGCATTAGCTCTGTGATCCAGGGAAACATATATAAACAAACACAGCAGTCTATAGCCAAGAAAAAAAATAGGAAAAAAAAATTAACTTGGAAAATCTTGTCAAAATCTCCAGAATTTTGTTAGAAAGAATGTAAGTCTTTTTTATATATGTCCCTTAATCACCAAAAAGTTCTGCTGAGTGGCCTATACAAAAGAGCTGCCTAATTTCTGAAGCCTGATACATGTTTTGAGAGCCAAAGAATTCATTTATCTAGATGACTTGCTTTCCTAGAATTTGGGCCTGTAAAACAACAAATACAAAAATGTCTTGTCAAATTTTGCATTGGAATCTTGCACACAAGTCTCCTAGTTCCCTCATTGCTGAGGCGAATCTGGCACTAAGCTGTGCCACTTGCTAAGACTGGTGGCTGCACTGGTGGTGTATTAAATTGGACTAAAAAAAATGGTGAGTGAAACTTTGTGAACTTTCTGCATCCAGACTGAAAAAAGAAATCATCCTGAGTGCTACCAAGATTATGGACTAGTTTTCCAATATAGCACAGCTCTATAATAGCTGCTCAGGATGCTATATAATACTAATCTTTCTCATGATCTCAGTCCCAAACCAGTTGCAATGGCAAGAAATGAAGAGGTACGTACAGGCAAAGGAAAAAAATGCAGGGATAGCCAATGACATAGGAAGGTTTTTTAGATTGGAGATGTGGTAGAGGGAAAGGATTTTTCAACAGAGATTGCAGAACAGAGGGAAGGGCAGTATTAGATGAACAGAGAGCATAGAGGAGAATACGAAAAAAGAAACATCTATGTTGAAGTAGGTTTTGACATTGTTAAAAAAAAATTGAAATTGATCCAGAAAAGGATGGTAGAAGGCTGCCGAAGTGCCTGAAGTAGGAGGTGATTTTGATGCATGTGTGAGAAGGAAGCATCAGCATTTGGCACATTAAGGGGCATGAAGAACTAGGACTTAGAGTCCCAAGGGAAGGGAACTACAATAGTCAAGGTGAGAAGAGATGAAGGCACAAGCATATGTGACATACATGATTAATACTGTCGAAGTGGGAGGAGGAAGACAGGCTGGCACTGGAAATGTGAGAGAAAGAGCCATGTTAGGAATTACATGTAGATTTTGGGCAGTGAAAACAAATGTGTGAGGCGTCCTAGAGGAGTACAGGAGGACTCCTATTTAACAGTATCCAAAAGAGTAATGTTGCTGTTAGGGATTCTCTGGCAGTTTTGTTTGCCCGGTTATAAACACATCTATGTGAAGTGATTAAAAAGAAGTGATCTAAAACATGAACTTAGCTTAAACAATGCTCTGTTTATTGTGGTCATTAGTTAGTCAAACAATCTGCAATAGCTGCAGCTCTGCCTTGTTCCTTCTTATCAGCACTTTTAAATCTCATCTAGTCATTAATGAAGGCTTTCACAGTATTTTAATGTGATGTATTTACTGCCCACCCTTTCTTGACTTCTTTTTGAATGTAATACACATCCTTTAATATCTAAATAAGTTGCTCTCAAAGTCATCGTAACATAGATACATTTTGGAATAGAAAATGCAGATATGGTCCTGGTAAAACCCTAAAATGTTTATTAAAATCTTAATAGCTTTGAGCAGTTTATTATAATCTAGCCAGTATTGTTAGCATCATTCTTCATAATATAGTCCAAAGATCCAAGTCCTGCAATAGCATCCGCATGAGTATATATGTGAGAGGGTGTCATCACAAGAGTTGTTTAACGCTAACTATTATCTGCAGAGCGTGGTGCGTAGAGTGGCCTTTCACTTGGGACTGTTTCAAACAGTACCTGCCTGCCCTACAGCTCTGCAGAAGACTCCAAGTTGAGGCTGGCACAGTTGAGAGCTTGGTTTCTCTAAGCTACACCGTCGTTCGGACTGACAGCGCACATTCATTCACTGGCAACTACATAAAAATATATGAAAAAAGAAAGAGAAGGACTCGACTGTTGGAGACTCCTGAAAGAGCAGCTACACTCTCATTACCACCAAGCGCATACAACCTGAGCTTGATGTTGGCCTGCTTAAAATTACTATTTGCTATGAAGAGTTGGCAAAGCAATTTATAAAATGATGGGGTAAAAGTAAGTGAAGCCCCATTAAAAGCTTTTCCTTTCCTTTAAACAAGAGTGAACAGAGTAGTCTTTGTCAGTTTGACCCATTTATTACCTTTGTACATTTGCCTTTATTAACATCTATTAGCTGATTAGATTTCCCTTAGAAGTAATTGGGCATCATTAGATAATTCTATCACCGTGACTTCTTATTGGGGAAACGTATTAAATTCCATCTGGCCATTCAAGAAACCTTTGGATATTTTTAGAGAATTTAAAGCAGTTACATGACTCAAAAAACAAATAGTTTTTTTTTTTTTTTTTAAGAAGAAAAATACACCTAATTAACCAAGTGTCAAAATTATTTTCTTTTCAACATCTACAATATCCAAGACACAGTTGCTGTTGTGTAATTGTTCCTATGGAATACTGGTTCTCAGAACCATAATGAGTTGCTATTAGAAAAAGCAGGGAAGTAGTATCCCCACAGAGTTATCTTCTAAATTATTTATACTTGCAACACTTTCACGTAATGGCAGTTTTAAACTCAAGCAAACAAAGCAAACCACACAATAAAGAGAGGGGAAGAGAACGTACAGAAACCCTTTCTAAATGCAAGTAGATAGAAAGGTGAGTCAAACAAACTAATCAGATTTCGTTTCCTACACAAATCCTCGTGAGGTTTGCAATAGGCAGCATGAAAGCTTTTGCGAGTTGTGTCACCTTGATAAAGGATTGAGCGGCAGTGTAGCTGATTTATCTCTCACATCTAAAATGTAAAGGAATGCAACTTTATTTGTCTGCTGCAAGTTTGCTTATTGTCTTTGAAATTCCGCAGCGGACCCCCCACAAAAGGCTCTGCTATCAGAAGGGTGCAAATGACAGTAGAGCCTCATGGTGCTGTGTTTTATTCACCCCCTAGGCTATGGTGTTAGGTTTGCTCAGGAGTTTGGGTTTTGTTGTTGTTGTTTTTGTACAACCTTAGCATTGTGAATTACTTACTCTACTTTCCACACCTGCTTTACTAATACCCACTAGAATGATTAACACTTTAAGAACTCAACACTTTTCAGAAATATCTAGACAGGATGTCTCTTTCTTTGGTGTACACAAGTTTGCTTGGAGCAAAGAGTACGTGGGTGAATCTAAAGACCAAATAGCTCAGACCAGCTGATCTAATGGTCTCTTTCTGATCCTAAACTCATTACATTCATGAACATGCAAAGTTCATCCTGCTCACTTTCCTTTAACTAATCCATGAGCTTTTTTAAAATTTCTGGTGGAACTGCTATCTTATTAACTTACTGAACAGCTAAATTTAGTTAATTTAAAAGCAAATTCCTACTTCACAAAAAGAAAGAAAAAACATAAGGCATGGTTCCTCCCCTCTGCTTCCTGTGAAATGGGTAACTAAATATTGCCAGTCTTTTGTCAGTCACGATACAAATAGGTTTTAGAAGTACCCATTTATTCAGAGTGTCCCTGTTTCTGTGCTTTTGGATTAAGGTACGCAAAATAAACACACAATGAAAACGTTGGCCTTCTTTTTAAGGCAAGTGACCCTTGTATGTACAAAAAAACTGATCTGACTTACACTACCACTTCAGCTTCACACCAACACCCCCACTGAGTGCAGTGCAGTTACATTAGTTTAAAATTGGAGTAACTGAATAGTGGATCACGCCCTATATCCAGACATATGTTTTCCACTAGATAATGGCTACTTATATATTTATGAATTTTAAAATGCTTTTCAATTCAGCTATCATTGTTACTATGTGCAGGAAGTAAAGAAGTAAATTGCAACCAAGCTTTTAGGGGTTTATTCCCTCATGAAGCACTTGTATTGTGAGTGTCAGGGGAGGGCAACAGTATAGTGCCCTCTACATAATAAATGACACTGTTGAATATTCTTCAAGTAATGTCTGTGTGCATGTGGTCCTGGGGACAGGGCCATTATCTACTGCCTCTTGAATTCCTGGATACCATCATTTCTTTAACTTGGCTGCACAGAAAGTTTCAAAGAGGTTTAAGATAGCTGAATCTGTGCTGTCACGATCACCCACAGAAACAGCGAGTACTCATAGGGCTGTAACAGTTTTCAGGCAAGAGTGTAACTTCAGTGTCAATTGGAATTATGTGCACAGACTCAGAGCAGAAATAGTATAGAGCTCTCTGCTCCCAAACACAACAATCATCATAAACCTTAACCTCGACATCCCTTGCTTTCCCCAAGCACAGCTAAAAATGCTGTACTCATTTATACCATCTAATGAACCAGCCATTAAAATGAAACCACAGATCTATACCAATAGATTATCAGGAAGAGAAGTGTGAGGTGAACACATGCTCATTGTAGCATCGTGGTAGTTACAAAAAGGAAAGGCCCAAGAGATCATCATCCTTTGCAAGAATAGGGGATAGCCCACCAACAGGCATCCCATCAGCTAAAATGCCAGTGTACAAAACTGGATAATGAAAACATGCAGTGCAATATCCCAGGTGACAGAAATTTCAACTGACCACGATAAATTTGATAGGAAAATGATGGATACTTCATGGATGGATCTCTTACTCTTCTTTGATGGCAATGCAAAAGAAGGAGAGACTACTGACTGAAGTAGGGGGTTGGCATTCAAAAGCTTTGCATTTGATTTCTGGCCACATATTTTCTTTGCTAACATGTGTAAACCAACTAAATGTAGACAGTCATTCTGATTATGGAAAGAAATGAGAATGTAAGACATAGTCTTTCAGGAGCAAGTAGGCAAAGAGCAGGAATTAGTGGAGTTTAGACTTGACTTCTTTCCCACCCACACCCCCTTAAGCCAAGGAAATAACCAGCACTCAAATGATAGCAGAATAGAGCAGATAGTGCTCAGCAGTGAACACATACCACTGCAATGAGCAACAACAAAGTAGGAAATAGTGCTTTTGCTATGTCTCAGAGACATTCTCCATGCTACTCCTACAGTTTTGCTAGAATCAAACCCTACCTGAGGCTCAGTTTCCTATTAACAGGATATTAATTATTACTTCTCTATCTCAGCTCTCATTTTCCTTATGTTGTGATAATACATTTTCTGTTGTTTTAGGTAAATTGAAAATGGAGAGCACAAAAATATTTAGATACTGATATATCCACCCTTTACTCTGCACTGTATTTACCTTCCTCTGATTGAAATTCTGATGATGGCTGTGGGCCTGATTACACTAGTTACAATTACTAGAGTCTGGTTTAAAATTTTCTTCTGCAACTGCTATTCACATATAACTTTTCAGAAGTCTTTTTAACATTATTTTTATGTGGGATAATTAGCTTGATATTTAAGAATTCTAATCTCATATAAATGCTCAATCAAACACATATTTTCCTGTGAGCTAAAAATGCCTGGATTTCAGTTTTGATTCTCAAAAGAATGTTATTGTTCCTGCAGGACGTGCGATGGAACATAAAAGAGTGCTTTACCTCACCACTTGAATTGGATGAGCCCATTTTCTTCTTTTCTTCTTTATTTTTCAGTGTTTAATTGATTTCTGTTTTCTGTTTTTTTTTTTTTTGTCCTCATCATCTTTATCTTTTCCTGTGTGTGTGAATTTACTGCTTTTGAAAAGCCTACCAAAAAAATCTGCTGTCCTTATGCTGTGCTTCTCATTTCATCTGCTGAGAACCCCTCAAAGGAAAAAAAAATAGTCGTTTTCAATTTCAAGGTCCATTCAGTTCTTGGTCTGCCTTTGAGGACTGCCCGTGAGGATGCCAAATAATGCTGACTCTATGATGTGCACTCCAAGATCCACCTATTCACTTCTCACAAGGGACGCAAGAAATGCTAGTAATCAGCTTTTGGCAAATACTGGTCTGAACTAGACTAGAACTAGAATTTGCAAATGTTTAGGTACATAAAATACTTCCTTTCCCATAAGATAAACAGTTTATCAATGGGGTAGGCAGACAAACTACCACGTCCTCCTGAGTCCATCCGTCAATGCCTCCCTCAGATAACGGGGAGGAGAGAGGGAGAAATAAGAATCCCAGGAAGGAATCTCTCACCTTTGCAAATAGCAAGAAGAAGAAATTTTAACTAGCAATCAGAAAGAAGAGGAAAAATTCAAACACTCTGAAAGCGGGAAAGAAGGGACTGCTCAACATCATAGTCAAGAAAGAGCTTATTGTGCTTTCCACAGTGAAGTGGGGCATGTAGGGTTGTTTTTTAAATACATTTGTGGGCAAAACTACATCTTGTACCAAAGAAACAGAATTTAAATTGGAACAAATAGCAATGGGATGGCTTCATTATCATGTTGGAATAAATAAAGCCTGGAATTAATAAAGCCTGCATTAAAAAAGGGTTAAAGAAAAAGTCCATTCAAGGAATGTAGCGGAAGGCTGGACAGCTCTTTTTTAAGCTGATTCTTATGAGGAAATACATAAGCTTCTGTGCATTTTGGTTCATCTCAGTCCTATTAGTTTTAATCAAGGCCCATTTTTATGGGTGTCTCTCACGCGTGTTTACTGTTAAGCAAATATACTTGAAATGCTTCATAAGATGTGACTTACAGGAAAACATCCCATCCTATCAGGTGTCTATGAAGGGAACAATGTGGAGGGAACTGGCAAAGCCAATTCACTCTGTTTTCTAGTGAAAGAAGCAACTTTCAAAAGGTCAACAAAAGAGCCAGAGGTTGAACTGATCTGCAGGGGCAGAATCCAGCAGTTTCCAGGGTTACAGTCTAGGCCCATCACAGGAACTTTCTGATTTATTTGATACTGATATTATCTGCTTGTTTTGCAGTGGTTGGAGAAAAGAATCTCAGCACTCTTATCTGATCATCCCAATGTAAGCAGAGTTCTGGGTTTCCACTGATACAACTCACGCTTCATGTAGTTTATGTCCTCTTAAAAAGCTATTCCCTCAGTTAACCATACTGCTGTGCAAAATCATGGGCAGAGTAGAATATAGACACCACGCACCACAGAAACACGGGTGGTGGCACTGCTGGCAGAGAGGCTGTAGGAATGACTTCCCTTTGGCTTGTCTCCATGGTGGTGCACCCTACATTGACTTTACCACAGTTTGGTTAAAGTGGTAAATGGTAAAGTTGCAAATACACTGGAGACAATTCATATGCCCCAAATTTACTGGCGTATACAATCGTAATAGCTGTGCTCTGAAGTCAAGACAAAATAATTGTAGCAGGTATCTGGACATAATATTGTATCAGGTACATGCTTTGTAGTATATCTTGCAGACATTTCTCTGCAATTGCACATGCTGGTGAAAGTACAGAGGGACTGTAACACCTCTATGGATTGCCAGTATCATTTGCTATTCTCTCCATGTCATGACACATAAAGAAATGAGAAGATGAACAGAAATCGCTACACCCTTCAACTATGCAAGAACGGTTCTTTCCTTCCATTTTTCTGGAAATTTTTCAGTATCTCTGTGTACTGTCCTGCAAATGCTGTTTCAGTAATTTATTAAACTGCTATTTGAGGACTGATTCAAAATCCATTGGTATCTATGGAGCAATTCCATTTCATTTCTGCAGGCTTTGAAAGAGGAACATGGAGGATGTACAGGAGAAGTTAAAGGAATGAAACCACTTTGAAAATGTCATCTTAACCTGCCAGCTCCTAACCACCCCCTCACTTATATAACCTATGTGCATCCCAGTGTGACATTCCAGGAAAACCAGATAATGAAGCAACAAAATACTTCGATATTTAGGAGAAAATGACTTTTTTCATGATGTTTTTATGTTATTTTTATGCTTTTATGCCTAACATATTTTAATGCTATTTTTATGTATTTTTTCTTGCTTTATAATATATTGCCATAGAGCAGGAAAATGCACTAGCACGAGATCTTAACAGATGACTTTTGCAGTTTTCAGCAGTTTACCTTTATTACTTCAGTGCTTAATTACTTAATGTTTTAACACCTCCGTGGAAGCACAGAGCTCCACAGTGTTAAAGCCTTTACACTGTGTTAAAGTCTTCATACTGTTCACATCATAGTGAATCCACTTGCTTACTTCCCTGCTAATTCTTGCTGTCAGAAAGGCTATGCAGACTCTTAACGATCTTCTCAAGTGATTGAATAACTTGTGAGCCAGATTCCCAAAGCTACCCAAGGACCTTAAACAGAAAAGTATTTAAGCATGTGAGGGCCATTTGAAACTGAACCACCGTTCTTTAATCCATGTTAATTCTAGTTTCCAGCAGAAAAAATAAACCTCGGCCCAGGTTTGTAGGGTGCATCTGGACTCGTCTTTAATTTTGCATCACCACACATTGTATTTCAGAGCTGAAGGAAATATCGTAGCCAAACTCAAGCTCAAACCACAGCACTGCTTCTGCATTTGTCTCTTTTTTATTGGAGAGAAACAAGATTTAACACTTGAAATTAAAGTTTTCATATATAAAATTCAGCATTAAGACACGTGGCTGAGGAAGAAATCTCCTTCTCTGAAGTGCTTTTATTCAGACAGTGCTCTCCAGAACTTAGACTGCTGGGACTTGCTCTCCCTGATTTAGCAGTTTACTTAGGCATGTGTCTGTCTATAAGCACATAGATAACTTCATTAACATCAATGAGGCTACTCACATACTTGGGCAGGTGCTACAGCAGTGTAATGGAGTCTCATCTGAAGGATGAGCTTGGAGAATGTTTGTTCCTGAACAAGTCAGCCAAGAAGCATTTCATTTATTTTTTTTTAATGATCCAAACTATTTTGCCTTTTGTGTATGCATGCAGTGTTAAGGAAATTCCATATGATTGTGAAGTTAACAGAAAAATCCTGATTTCTTTTTGAATATATAAAACGAATATTCCTTGCACTTAACAAATCACTTCATGGCTGGTTAATGGAACATTGTGCCCATCAACATAAAATATACACTTTTTAAAATATATAAATATATATTTTAAGAAGTTTGTGATGTGTAAAATGGCGCATTCTTCCTATGGAGAGAAAACAGAGTCTTTATTAAAGTCTCACAAATCAACAAGGCCAGGCAATGTTAAAAACTGTGGAAACTTTTCTTTGGGCTTGATTTATGTTGAAAAATATGAAGTGAAATACAACATATTTTCTGTTGTTTGATAACAGACGGTGTATTAAAAAAAAAAGAACTTAAAGACACAACCTTTTGAGAACCACAATGAAAATGAATTTTTAATAAGGTTTGCCTCAGTGAGGTCCGAGCTGGCCAAGAAGACATTCCTGCAACGCAAGCGCAATATAGAAGTATGACTTGAGAATCAGTATAGACTGTGAATTGCATCAGTCACTGAATCAGGTAAAGCAAACAGAAGAAAGCTATATGTTCCAGTAGAAAACAAAGAACAACTGATATCTAGTTAAGGCACCGTGCCACACCATTCTATGCTAGAGTTTTCCTAACTCTATATAAATGGCATTCTATGATCATCCAAATTTTGTTAACTCTTTTTGCTTCCATTTATAGTTTTTAAGATAAAATACAAGAGTTTTCTTGTCTCCATCATCTTTAATTTAACCCATGTTCAGCAAAGGATTAATATCAGTCTCTTTTGACTTTAAGTGTGTAAGAATAAAAGCACATGAAAGCATAATCTAAATCTTCCAATTTTTCTCAGTGCCCAGAGCTGGAAACTGCTCTTTTATCATTGGTAACATCTAACTAACGAACTCACCATTCCAATTTCCCCTTCTAAAAAGAAAGAAGACCAAGGAAACTGAGCCTGCTGTTCGTTGTGGAAAGTGTCACCCTTCTGGACGATTGAGCTTTGCGTAAGTGTCAGCAGACAAGACTTCCTCTTTGGCAATTTGAATTTGGGAAGAATTTTGCCAAGCCAGCAATCCTGATGCCTCAGTGGCCAGCATTTTGGGCACCAATGACAGTTCTTGCAAGGAGAGTGTGAAGCACCCTCAGTATACTTGTTGTTTAACAGCTACTGTAGTTTTGGGGGTACTGAGTGGGAAAACGATCATGTGAGTTGCAGAGCATTTAAAAATCAGCTTTAGTCACATCTTTCTGAGCAAGAAATTTTAACAGGGCACATGTCTCTTAGGGATCTCCTTTCCTCAAGCACTTTTGGTCTTCATCTTTCACTTATTTATTTCTGACGTTGAATGGTAGGACAAGCTAACTCTGTCTTTATCTTTCTATTGACCAGATCCTCCCTTGATGTAAATCAGTTTATCATCTCAGTTGTGCTGGTTATTATTATAGTGGTGATTTTTGCTGTTTGTAGCTTGTGCCAGTGTCTTGGAAAGTTCCTATCACAGCACTATAGAGTCTGAGCGCTTGAGTGGCAGTAAGGGAATCGGAGCCAAAAGGCAGGCTCCTTGGTGGGCTTCTTGCTGCCAGTTGGAAAGGGAATTACTGCTTCCTAAACCCCAAGAATATCAACTATCTAACAGTTTCAGAGAACAAGTTACCAGATTTCTTTTTCATATGATGTTTCTCCAACTAGGAACAGACCTTGAATTCAGGCAGTCCAGCGTGAGGAGGTTTTGAAACACGAAAGTCAAGTGCTGTGGACTTCAGTGCATTTCAGGGAAGATGTGGAACTGCATTTGCCACCTTCTTGTCAACCCTCCAGGGAAAAGACGTCCAGTATAATAAGCATAAGCACTGACATCTCACAGGAACTTGTTGTAAGAGCAGTAGCACCGATCAGCTAAAATTGTGCAGAGCCACTTACTTTGCTCTGTTTACACCAGGGATTAATTTGGCCAGAAAGTCTGGATCATATCTGGATTTGGAAAATTCACTAAAACTATGTTGTTTTGGAACTGAGGTCTTAAGTCTGGCCTGACTTTTTCCTATCCTAGCTCAGAAATGTAACTCACTCAAGCAGTTAACAGTATAACTAGCATTTTAACAGCCACAGGAGTCTGGTATAGTACAAAAATTTCCTCCTCATGCAAACTTTCAATCAATCTGGCTTTCTCTGCAGTCTGCAAAATTGCAGTTGCTCTGACTTCTTTACTCCAACTTCTTCTAAAATATAGCCAGGGTTAATTGGGTCTCTCTTTTTTTTTGTTTGCCTGTTTGTTTTTACCACTCTGGCATCTTTTTGAAAACAAAAGTCTAAACAATATATAGAATTATGGTTCTTAAACAGCAGATAATACTGTATAAGCTCGTCTTCCTACAGGTTTTGCTTAGAAGACTGTGGGAGAAGGAGAAAATGCAAGAATTCAATGGAACATAAGCAGCAAGTAAACCTTCCTATCCTCTTCAATTACACAAAAATAGGAAGGGAGCATCATTTTCAAAGGAACAAATGTTACACAAGACATGCCCTTTAAATCCTTTTTAAGGCTCTGTGACCTGTAAAACTATCTGCAATATCAGCAGCAGAAAGCCTTCCCCAGAACAAATGCTTATGTTTTATGTGTATTGTATTTGCTAATCATTAGTTCATAAGCAAGAGCAGATATACAGTGTGCTATAAATAATGGCGGGAATGTAAAAGTGAATTGATCTGTCTGGCTATCTAGTAATACTGCTGGCAGAGAACCACTTTTGAACCCGCTGCGGAGGGCAGCGCCACGGGAAACCCGGGGGAAAATCCCCGCGCAACCCGGCCGGGCGCGCGCGGAGGGAGAAAGCGGCCGCGAGGCGCGCGAATACGCTGGGTGTTTTCTCCCACTGCAGGCAGGAGAGCGTTTCACAAACGTACGGCGGTCACCGTGCCCATATCCTCCTGGGTGGGGTTGCCAGCAGCCCAAAGAACGGAAGCGTTTATAGAGATCTAGATATTTTTAAGAGGATAATTATGCTAAATAATGTGATTGTAATAGAAACAAATGGGGTGGGGCTTTATTACAGGAAAGAAAGGAGGTGGCTGGGGAGCAAGTCCCAACAGCAAAACTATTTCCCCATCTCTAGTGCAAACGAAGCAAAATGGTGGGCTAAATTCCCCCTCTTCCTTCAAGTCGGTTATGCTGATCCACTTACTGCATTGCTTGAACTAGTTTTCCCTGTGTATAAACATGGAAAGACAGCTCAGGCAGCAAACTCACCTCGGGATGCCTTGCAGGGATTCAGTAATGTGCCTGCTTGGCACTGTTTCTTGTATCCCTCAAGGCTGTCTCCCAATCTCTTTGTAAGATCAGCCCTGGCTCAAAAAAAAAAAAAAAAAGAAGAAAAAAAAGTCCCATCAAATGGTGTAGTTCAGCTTCATGTAATGTAGCTTTGCTGGGTGACTCTGATTCCCTGTTTGGTACAGGATCACCGTGCGTGCGTGCGTGGATGCGCGCATGCGCGCTAGCGGCCCGATTATGTCTGCTCAGTATTTATATTCCTACACATTATCTTTGCTCACAGAGAGCCGGCAAGTTGCTAATTAAGTACCTGTAAGTTGAATTTCTTCAAAGTGATCCAAGATTATAGATTAGAGACCACAGGACTCCGAGGCTGCTGCTCGGGTTTTGAATTTGTCATTGCTGTATTGAATGTTATAAATACCAACTAAATTCAAACAAAACTGATTTAGATTTCACCTCGTCACTTAAAATATATTTTGTAGAGTACAGGCTGTGCAGTAATCCTCTGCTATACTTTAATTTGGTTTTAATTTTATAGGCCCTGTTTTAACTGCATATTTCCAGACCTTTATTTCTCTCACAGCTCTTAGCAAAATGGTAGCTCATAAACACAAGCTCTGCTGTATAGACTTTGCATTTCATCCCAAAGTATTTCCTTTTTTATAGCCATGGTCTTTCCATCTTAGTGCTCTGAGCTTGGGTCACAAATCTCACTGCTATTCCAGTGTGTGACATCTTCGCTCGTTTGCCGCTGCTCATTAACAAACAATACTGCTGTGAAATTGGTTTAATGACAAAGTAATAAAATTGCTATTCTGCTCACAGATTGCCTGAGGCACTTTGAGCTCCTACAAGGCTTACTGTGGGTGCCAAGATACATTAAGCTGCTTATTCGTAAAAACTGCATCATCCGTTTTTTTCACAGGTTTTTTCCTTTCCCTATCTAGCCCCTGCTTCTTTTTATCTTCAAATAAAAAGATATATTTGCTTATGTTCTTCCATGCTGTCAAATTTTTACTTTCATGCATATTTCTGGAAAATGAAAGTGTATTTCATTTCATTTTTCTTTTTAAAAGGTCACTCTGTCCCCACTGCAAGGTTGTTCCCGGACTCCAAACCCCGAGCAACGTAACATTAGGTGAGACTTATTTTAATATACTGTATTATGTAATTGGGAGACAGGATAGAGTTAGTCCTATTTTAGGCATAGCTTGCTAAGAGAACTATTTATAGACTGGGTTTTCTTTTTTAAGGAACGGATTGTGCAGTATAACTATTTTCTGCTGCGATTTTAAGGCTAAAGCATTTTTGTTGCCTTTTTTTGTTTTAAGCATTAAAACAGTCGTATCATACCTGGTTACTTTTCATACCCCAATTTTATGAATAATAAAATATGTTAGGGTAACGACAACAACAACAAAATAGCTTTAGCAAGCATGCGGTTTCCACAATGAACTGCCTATTTTGGAAAAATGTTCTTTCTTTTTTTCTCTCATTTGCATGAGGCCCACCAGGACCCGGAGATTTACGGCGGGCAGACAGCGGAGGAGCAGCCCAGGTGCTCTCTGACAGGTGGACAGGCCCTGGTAATTACAGGCAGGCATCCTAACCCTGCCAAAGCGGTGCAAACAAACACGCAGGGCACTCCTCGATACTCCTCAGGGCCTTCGGCGTTTTGAAGACAAACATTCATGTTTTTCCTCTGTTTCAGTCCATGAGGGATTGCCCTCTCTAAGCATGTCGCTGTACACACATACATGCACACACACCCCCCTCTCTATAAGTGACTTTTTGGGGAAAACAGTGGAGACCCCCCTGTTTCTAAAAGCTGCTTCCAGCACCCTAACAAGTAATTTGACCTGCTGAGGAAATGCGGTTTGGGTACCTGTGATGGTTCGCTCACAGTGGAAAAACTGGTTCAGAAACAATAAGACCTGGTCTGAACATGCATCTCCCCCCTCCCCTTCTGTGCTTCAAAACCTCAAACTGATCCTCCCTTCAAATACCTTGTGCTCCGGGGCTTCCCCAGGTCACATCCATTGCAGCGCGTGTCTGACCCGAGGAAGCCTCAGAGCAGGAGATTTGAAGGGAGCAGGCTGCTGCAAGCCCACGAGAGGCTCCCAGGCTGGCTAGCACCCCTCGGCGGGATTATCCAAGATAGGAAGGCCTCCTGGAGGTCACGGAAGGATTTAGAAGCGCACAGAGGGAAGTGAGGGATAAGGGCAGACACTGCGGCTGGGCTGGGCGGCTCGCTCCGCTCAGGGGTGGCCGTGAATCAGGTTAGAGGGTCGGAAAGGAAAAGGGAAATAAAATGGAGGAAGGAGGAAGCTGTGAGTCAGGGAAAAGGGATAAGACAATGCTGAAGGGATTTAACTGGCTGCTGAGAGATGGATGGGACCTCCAAAAGTGTGTGAACGGAAGAGCTGAGATAGGCTGAAAATTGAGTGTTTGGCTGAGGAAGAGTTAAAGATGAGGTAAAAACAAACAAACAAACCCCAAACACACAGAAAGTTCAAATCAGAGACAGGCCCTTTTGATGGCTTTTACAAATATTTTCAGTGTTTCTGATTCCCTGTGGCCCATTTCAGCGTGTGCTGAGGACAGTTCAGAAAGCAATCAAAAGCTGATTATGGCTTTGCCAGCTTTAGGCGAGTCTTTTTTTTTCCCCTCAGCATCAGGTTTAGAACTGCCTGCTGCCTGCTCTGGGCTCACTAGCCGACCCTCGTGCTGCTGTGTCACCCGTGGCCTGCTTGGAGCCACCATACGGGGTGTGGGTGCAGTGGCGTGAGCCTGGGATTCACCGGTTCTGCACTTGTGTGGGATCTCCCCACGCGGAGCAAGCTCGAGCTCCTGGTTCCTGCGCTGTCCTTTTGTGCTGCTGACATATCGCAAAGGTGCTCGGCATCGCCGCCACGCACACGAAGCAGGAGCGCCCGCGTGCAGATCAGCGCTTTGCTATTCCAACCTGGAGACGACCTACAACATATCCACGGGAAATATTAATAAAAGATTAATTAAGCTTTCGCTTAATTCTTCTGCTAGGCAGATTTGTGCTGATCCTACTGTTCAAAGAGAAAATATTCAACTACCTACTTCTCCTAACCTGTATTAGCGACCCTAGGAGTGCCTATCTGGCTGCAAGGACACCGTTCAGAAGATGCTAAGTCGCTTTCTTTCACTGCCTCTTAAATACACACTCGTACTTGCCTATTTTTCTGTTCTGAGTATTCCTATTGATAAAATTTGGGCCCAAAGTCTGTGCTGTAAAGAGCATATGTCTATCTCTTCTTGGACCCCCATGTAGAGCACAAGCACAATCTGAGAAAAGCCTTTGGCCCATATGAAGGGATTGTCAGGTTTTAAAGATGTGGTAATTACAAGCACACAGGAAGCCATGAAAGTCTGGGAGAAAAATTCCAATGAGCCAGCAAAGACACAAGTTTGGCTTTGAACTAGGAAGGCACTCACTTTGATCCTGATCCTTTTGGGCTGCAACCACGAGTACTGACAACAAGGCACACGTGTGTACGGAGGGAGCGGAGGGAGCTGCCGGGGAGCCGTGTCCACCGCACGCTGCCTTACGTCTGGGGGGTATTCTGACCTTAGACTTCGTTGTTTTGTTTTCAGCTAGTGGTCAAAGCACTGGGAGGACTGCAGTATGGAGAGGGTAATCACTAAGAGGAACATGGTGCACAGAGTGGCGCTGAAATCCCAAAAGGAAAATTACTGAGCCTGGAAACTATTCTAAAGCAAGTATCTCAATCCTCCTTATCTCTTTCTATCCCCAAATGGAAAACAAAATGCCTCTGGCTCTCTGTAGGTTCTCCTCAGGTTCAGTATATCTGTGCTTTTCCAGGCTGACTCAACACACCTCTTTTTGCTGTTTTAGGACAATCCCTAGGAATTTTCCAGAGACATGCTTTGAAAAGTTTCCTAGTTATTTATAAAGCGACAAATGAAGAAATCTGTTTATTTATGAATCATTCCTGTGGTACTCCCATGGCTGACAATCTGGGGCAGATTTTCTCGCACAAAAGACCCAGGAAGCATCTATTAGAGCAGGCTGACTAGAAAAATTGTCTGACGCTATAAAAATTTCCCCAGTGTAATGGCTGTAACTTTGGTAGGACAGAGATGGGATGATGTGTGCTTATAACAGCCATGTGCAATGGCAAGGGACCATGCTGATGCAGAGAAAGAAGACCAGCTGGGAAGATACCAGGCTACTGCAACCACAAACAGGCTGTATCCTATATGTGTGCATCCAAAGCTAGGAAAAATAACTAATTAGAAATCAGATGAGGCATAAAAAGAGGCTCAACTTGTTAAAACTGCTTTTCTTGAATTATTTTTGAACACAAGAATATTCTTCATGAAGTCCCATTCAACATATCACACCGGATGAGGAGGCCTAGTGTAAGCGGCACCAGGCCAGGGATGGCCCCACGAGGCCTGGAGACCCGCAGGGCTTCGGAGGCTCCATTCGCTCCCTGCTTCGCCACTGCTCTAAGGGAGCAGCAATTTGCTGCTAGCCTGCCCACGGTAGCAGCAAATTATTCCAGTATCCTCAGTCCTCTCCCAAATCCCTTTATACTGGATTGTATTTTGAGTCGACAGGGGAAGAATCTCCTCAAGAGATAACACATTGAAAATAAATGTTAGCTTCCATAAAAGGTACAACTTTAAGTATGCTGTGCTCATTGCATTTATTTAAGGCTACAAGTTCCTTCAAGCAAAATGTCAATATTTTATTTCCCCCAAACTCTGAATTGCGTTATTTTAGCTGAGGATTAAATCAGCTCTCTGGTTTTATTTGATAATTGCAATAAACCTTCTCAAAGGAATGCAACTTGAAAGTTATTTTAAATGCAGATGACACTAGATTTCAGTCTACAAAGTAAACCAGATAAATGCTTGCTCGTGGTTACTGGATTTACTTTTCCAAACTCCCCGAGTGCTATGTTTTATGAAGAACTGCGTCATTCAGTTATACTTGCACCATGACAATGATAACTAGCATGGTGCCACGGAAACCGGAAAAATGCATTTAGGGTTGGGCCTATGCATCACAGAACAGAATCAATCTTCCTAATTAACTGCAAATTAGCAATCCCAAAATGAGTGGGATCAACCTGTCTTCACTGGCCAAGAATCATGTTAAGTATACAGCTTCCTCTAAGTGCCTCTAAATTACATTTACGCCTGTATAAAGTAACATTCTTTTAATATAATGCTGCATTAGTGTCACTGTTCTCAAAATTATTGCACTGTTTTAAATTTCAACAGATAGGTAGACAGATAGAAAGATAAACAAATTAATAGACAGTTATGGAGATAGTCTGATATTTTGTTATTCAGGGCTCAGAGTAGCTCATAAATCACAGTGAAGCCACAAACAAGGTACTAATTAGCATAAGTCTCTGGAAAGAAAAGTTTCAGTTGAATGGTGAAATTCTTTAAGGCCACTGAGCAGTAGCTATTAATAAATAGTAAATGCAGAATAGAAGATAAAATGCAAAAATAGGACACAGTAGATATTTGATTAATTCCATCCCTAATGATCAAAATTGCCAAATAATGTTAGACTAAAACTAACATTACTCATATACTGTTTTTGCTCTTTAGGGTGTATGATCAAAAAGATCTTGGGTATTGTGAGAGTACAAAGGACTGACCTTGGGTGAATTAGCTTAATTAGTTAATGCTTGTAAAGCACTAGATGGGTGTTAAGTATTAATTAATTATTAATTATTATTGGGTAAAGATGGGATTTGGAATCCCATCGCTCATACATGTGCCCCATCCTTCACACAAAAGCTTCACTGGGGCCCCATGATTCCTGCTTGCCAGCGTGGTCTCAAAAGTCTCAGCAATGGTTTGACAGCCCCGTTTGGAGGGACACGGGGAAATGGGGAGACTTCCATCAGCCTGACCCAGAGATGAGTGAGAAGTTGCACTTAGAGACTTTATTTTCAAGTTTCCTGATGTTTTGTTTGGTGACTTGATGAGAAAATTTCCATTCCTAAGCTGAGGTAAATTCTTAAGTTCCTCGGTGAACTGAAGCTTAAATTTCTGAATGCCCAGGTTTATCTGTATGTAACATAAGGTTAGAAATGCTCACCCTACAGTCTTGCTGTTAAAATACATATTTTTTTCTCTTTTGTCATTAGCTAATAAAGGCCATATCTGTATCTTTCATTATCATGATTTATACTGGCTAATGCTCAGAGTGAATTGTTTGCTTTTAAATTACAGAGGATCCCCGAAGAGCTTACAAAAAAACTCCCTCAGCATTATTCTTGGGTCTCCTTCCCAGTCACCTCTGCCCAGAACCATTCTTGACAGAATATTATTAATGTTCTTTTTCTGCTTTTTTTCCTTCTCCAGAGTTCTTCAAATATTAGTGACTGTAAATCTCCCTAATGCACTGTCTCTGAAGCTAATATTTTGTTTTAATTTTAGTGTGGTACATAACTATTGGCAAATAACGTTGAAAGGAATGCAACGTTTAAGTACATTTTACTTCGCATTAGCATTGTCCAATTTCTCATGTTTTAAATTTTTCTGCCTGACTGCAGCCTGGAAGAAAATACATGCTGGAATAATTATATGAACAATTTAGATTTAAACATATTGAATAGCAGAAGAGATCATGTCCGCCCATTTGTGTTTTTCCCCTTTTCTCCATGCTAGTCTCAAAGATGAGTAATTTCTCTCCGTGGAAGCATACCTAATAGACGAAGCTCTAATGCTTAGAAGGGGGTGAGGGGAGGGAAGCGCTTTATTACTACTGTTCAGATCAATATGCAAAAATCTCAAGATGGTAGAATAATTAAAACACACACCAAGTAAGTCATCAACAGCCTTTCACCCCAAAACGCACTTGCCTTGGGAACCTGCTTCCTGATCCCTGATGTTTGAAATTGCAGGGATTTGAGACAGCTCCCAGCCAACACTCTCCCACTTAGCTTACAAGCCTTGTTTTCATTCACGAGCAAGAAATTGTATTGGCCTTGTAATGCTCATGCTTCACGTGCTTTCCTCACTTCCCTGCTCTTTGTCTGATGCGAGATGCTAGCAAGCAGGGAAATCTACCTAAGAGCTCGAGGAAAAGAGAAAAAAATTCTCTACTCTAGTTGACAGGTGAGAAGTTCAATATCAGCTACGCTGCTGATAAAATTTTAGGCTGTTGCTTATTATGTTTTGAATGGTTAGAAGTGCTTATATAACAATGAAATAACCACTTTGCTGCAGTGAAGAGACTGAAGGGTGCTTGAAATACTCTGATGATTAAAAAATAATATTAAAACTTATTTTGACTTATCTAGTGAAAGTGTTTCTTCTAATTTCAGACTTGGATTGTGAGAAATAACATTTAAGATGCAGAGCATCGTTCAGCTCTGTTAAGATAATTACCTTAGTTGTCATCCTGTTGTTTCCCAGAGCCCCCCCAAATGTTTCTTTGCTAATGACAGAATTCCAGTTGCAGAACTTAAAATGAACAAGGTCTTTCCTAGAAAAGGAAAAATTCAAATCCATCAGATTAGTAACAATTTTAAATATAATATGAGTTGATCTTGGCAATTGTTAGAGGTAAGAACTATGGATGCCTGAAGGCTACTGAGTTTAGGTCTTCCTAGAGTTTGATTCTGTTTTAATGTAGCAGAATTGCCAGGAATGATTTATGCACTAGGTAGGCTCCAGCTTATGCACAAGACAAAAGTCCTTCATTATTTATCATTTGCCCTGTAAATACTTTCAAGCCTATAAAGGTCCACCTTCATTCTCGCTATTTTGTGCGTCAGTGACAAGCAGGGCACCAGCGAAGCAGCAAGCTCCCTTGTGCCAGCCTAAATGTACTGGTAGATACTGAGCCCTCACCCCAGAAGGTTCCCTATGTGCCTATCAGACAGGACGCAGAGGGAGATGTGAGAAGGCTGCGAGTGGTGTGGGAGGATTAAGTAACAGCAAAGCAAACAGTTTAGCAGAAAAGCAAGAGTCGCTTGCCTAACCAAAGACACATGGGAGTGCTCTGCAGGCACAGGTAAAGGCAAGCTTTAAGAAGGCTTTTAAAGGAGGGCAAGGGTTGGCTTTCCAGTTTTGGCAGGGAAAATTCTCCCCACACGCGATGGGGGACATTAATACGACAAAATGCAGTTGTGCTTTTTTTTTCCGCTTTCATTTTCTAGTTAAGAAACTAGAAACTAGCGCAAACACTTTGTGTGACCAAAGTCAAAGGGAGCAGCATAACCTTTTATTTCATGACAGCAATCTAGCCTTTCTCCAGTAATCTTCAACATATCAATACTTTACTTTTTGCCTTTCTCCTGGACCAACAGAGGTTCTTGATGGTCTCCGAAGGCAGAGACCTCTCCTAGCTCCTTCCACTGATCTCGCAAGGTGCCTCAGAATGCGCAGTGCAGCTGTGCTGCTTGGTGTTGAGCTAGGCAAACACTGAGAAAACTCTCACAGCCCCAGAACCTTCAAACCACCTCTGATTTCACCTAAAAAGCAATCGCTTAAATGAGACGTAGCCACAAATATCTGTGAGGCTCTGAGGACCTGTGTGACATAGGCACCTATGCCTAAATGATTTTCCATAGAACGTGATACCCAAAGTCACTCTAAGCTTTTAGAATAGTTATGTTTTTGTTTTTTTTTCCTTCCTTTTCTTGTAAAGGGTGAAATCACTTAACAAATTAAGAGAGGAAAAGAGACCAACTATTGTGTTTCAAAATTGCTACTAAAATGAAACCAAGTAGTACCTGCCATTACTTGAATTACTTCACCTGAAAAATAACTTAGCTTAGTTTCAGATTTTCAAAATTAAACTTCCAAAATATTCACTCTTGGGATGAAAATAATCATGAAAATTTCAGCTCAGAATCTAATTATTTCAAAGAGTTATTGGTCACTGAAAATAAGTGCTGTTTAAAATGAATATGTCATTTCCACTATTGCTGTAATAAGAAGAGCTAATGAATAGGAGAATTATAGCAAGAATGAATAAAAATTATGAAGCTTGATATGGAGAATGCACTATGCATTCTTCAGTAAGCAAACCTTAAATGAAATGCTATTTTTATTGAAGGTAATACATTATAGTAATAAATTTGAAAGCAAGAGTTTTGCAAAGAAAAATAGCAACTTTGCTAATAGTGTTATCTGAGGCTTGAAAGAGCAGCCTATTGCAGAAACTGCACTTGTTTTTCTGATCTCTGTTAGTTCCTCCACGTGAAGAAGTGGTAATTGTAGTACCCCCTAGCACCACAAAGTATGCCACTATTACTATTATTCCCATTTTGACATGGAATAACTGAGACAGAAAGAAGTGACTTGCCTTACACAAAGCGAGGACACGATGAGGAAATTGCCTCATGTCTACCAAGTCGCAGCCTGTTACTCACTTGGCAACACTGCCTCTGCTAGTGGCTACTGCTTAGAA
>NW_010584439.1:0-13492 GCF_000705375.1 Tinamus guttatus | reverse complement strand
CTCATCTGCTATCACATTATTTGAGATGTGTTTGATTTTTTTAGAAGTAAACGATTTGTAGAAGTTTGAACAAAAGAGCACAAAAGTTTATTATTGCAAAGAATAGGAACTGTATAACCACTCCACAGATATGAACTCTGTAGAGAACAGCATCTTCTCCTTCTGTATGGAATCCATTAAGGCCTTTTGTTCTTAGGGATTTCTACATGCATCATTTTCTCTAAATCTTTTTCTCTGTCATTGATTATGAATGTGAACAGCCTGATTTGTGGATATAAGAAAAGTCATGCAGTGAAAAATCTCTGCTGGCACAGACCCAGCATTCCCAACTGACTCACTTTCTTCTCATTAGTGAAAATAAACACTGAGCCAGTTCACCAAATTCCATACCCAGAGAAGCTTCCCGGGATGTGAGTGGGAGGTGGCACAGGAAGCTCCCTGGGCTGGAAGTAGCCACCATGGTGATATGGGGGCTGTACAACCACTTCCCTGCCACATGGCAGAGCATGGGCCTCCACGCATGGTCCCAACAGGTGACACCAGCCCTGCAGCCCTTCTTTGAATCCCCCCCCATGCCTGTGAGGAGACTCTTACTGCAGGATTGGCTGCTTTTGGCTTTAAAGGCTGCACTGTCTGACTCCAAGTTCAATGGCGAACTGAGGGTTACAGATACAACTGCCCGCCACCTTTGCTGTAGTCCAACTGTTACAATCAATACCAGTTTCCACACAGACATATCTACAGGACATGCAGAGTTTGAAGTTTTAGTGCAGGGAAACTTGACAGAAGTTGGAAACAACAAAAAAAAAAACAAAAATTGCAAATTCTAAAGGGCAAAATGCTTGCTTCCTCACCTCCACGCTTGAATGTTCACAGATGGCTAACTACATTGCCACCTAACTTACCAAAAATAATTTCATTGTAGGTTGTGAAGTGTAAGGTGTGTCAAAAGATATTTCACTGAAAAAGAGATAGGTAATGCATTTTGGACCAAAAAAACCCAGATCCAACCCAAATCTAACTGAGTAAGAAAAAATAAAGATCTCTGAAGAGCAGTTTGTCTTATGTCTTTACAAGCTCAATATAATGATCTAAGAAATTAGGAACAGCAATCAACCAAAAAGCCCAAGCAATTTTCACTTAGAAGAAAAGGCTGAGACATGATCTTAGCAATGGGCATACACATCTTCAGAGACGGTGTCAAGAGGATGGGGCCAGACTCTTTACAGTGGCGCCAGTGATAGGACAAGAGGCAATGGGCACAAATTGAAGCACAGAAAGTTCTGCCTGAATTTGAGGAAAAGCTTCTTGACTGCGAGGGTGACAACGCACTGGCACAAGGTACCCAGAGCAGTTGTGGAGTCTCCTTCTTTGGTGATACTCAAAACCCATCTGGACATGCAACGTGCTGTTGGTGCAATATGCTCTATGTGTTCCTGCTTGTGCAGGGGGGTTGGACTAGATCATCTCAAAAGGCCCCTTCCAACCTCAACCATTCTGTGATTCTGTGTGACTCTGTGAAAAATGTTTTTTTTCTGGTCTTGATCATATTTCTATTCATGATACATGTAGACAATCATAAGCAAATGAGTTACTATATCCTAATAAAAAAACACTCATCAACTAAGCCTCAGTAAGTGACAAGCTGCATACTGCTAGTCTGATCTCATTACACAGTAATATAAGTTTGCTTTAGGCAACTTCTTGGGGGATAAATGCAAGAGGTAAATTCAGAAATATAGCCTAATAAGGCACCAGACCTGAAGGCCCGGTAAAGAATGTGCATGGAGCAGTGCGAGATGCTTAAAATTATAGCTACTGACAACAGGAGACTACAACCTCATGAAATTCTAATCGCAAACTTGGAAATTGGTTTGCACTAAACTTTTAAAGATAGAAACCATACAGAGACAATGAATTATTGCTCCGATGCTGGATAGGCAGACCTGGGCCCAACTTCATCCCGCATAATTTTAGGCACTGGAGGGTCACTGCCACCCACCACAAAGAAACGTGAGCACTTCCACTGGGCAATTTAGCTTGTGATCTGAGCTGCCCTATGAAAGTGCTGCTCTGTGCTGATCAGGGCAGCTATGTTCCTTAGTAGCTTGGTGCTAAGTTGGACAAATGTGTACGGGAGCCAGGATCAGTGAGCTGAAAGGCGGTGTTGGATTTTGCAAGGCACTACATGGCTGCTGTGTGCTGTTGAACTCAGTGTGCTGCGGCAGCATGCAAATGGTAAGTGTTGAGGTGGGGGCTTCCTCTGGGTACCGGCAAGCAAATAGAGAGGCATGAGCTCCTCCATGTTGACAGTTTCAAGAGACAAATGGCAAAGGCCAAATAAGTAAGAACTCATCTCCACTTCGCAGTATTGGACTACTGCAGTAAACTGTCCTTGGAGCTAAACCTAAGACCAGCATGAACAGTTGAGTCAGAAGGTGAGGATCATTCCCATGAGGATTTGTCTGCTGCAATTCCGGACAAGAACAACGTGCCACAGAAGAGTTATGAGCTGGAAGCACTGCAGAACTGAGAAGCTGAGCACCTTTGGCCATAATACATAGATGACCAGGTCTGAGTTCAAGAATAAAATTGACACACGAAGCCATAGCAAAGAAAGCGTCACACCATACTCATACACAGTAGTTGATGAGGCAGTACTAGAAAGACTAAACATAACTGCAAAATATCCAGAATACCCTGCCCATGCCAGGCTGAAGGGGATTATGAAAATCCCTCAGATGATACCTCCACATTGGAGCACCTGAAGACGTAAATAAACAATGCAGAGTTCCATATAACACCAATTAGCAGTATGAAGGCAGCAGCAAAGCAGAAGAAAAAAGAGATTTTCATAAAAGGAGATAAGAAGTGACTTGATCAAAAGTCAGCCTACCCAAGGTACTTTGATGTCTCAGAAGCTGCAAGGGGATGGTATAGATGCCATGCCTCTAAACTGAATTATATGCAAGTAATTTTTCATCCCCTGTGGTTGAATGCACATTGTCACAGAAATCCCAATAGCTAGTAACTGTGAAGAAGAAAAAATAATGCCTGGAATTTGGAAGGAAGGGTGGCAAGAAGAAAGAGGCAGGAGGTGCCCCAGGAAGCCTTTCGGTGTACGCACGGTGTGAAACCTCGCTGCTGTTGCTGCAGCATCTCTCTTAATAGTCCTTCTGATACAGAGCCACGTTCATTTTGGGAGCGTGGAGATCTTTTGTGCCAGCACTTGGTACGTGAACCAGCTCCTGCGTTTAGCCCTCCCCAGCTAAGCCATCTCCCGCACCGTGCATCGCCCACGCGATGTGTCATCATTCAGCCACCCGGAGGTGCTTACGGGGCCAGGGGCCACCAGTGGCCACCGCTGCCTGGGGTCGAAGCTCATCACCTCCGCGGCACAGGGGAGCATCAGAGGCTCATGAAGAGAGTGCCCCCGAGCCACCCCCAATCCAGGTGTCCCCTGCGCAGGCTGAACTGCCAACCCACCGAGATGCCTTAGCTTCGCTGTCAGAACGGGGGTGTTTTGCTGTCTGTGTACAAAAACACCATTTTCAGGCTGTGCAAAAAAAAAAAAGAAGAAAAAAGGGGAAAGAAAAAAAGCGCAAAGCGACGCTTCCACTTCACATAGCAAATCTCTCAAACTAATCAGTCATAGGGGAGGCCAGGTGTCATTTTTGACATATTATTTAATGTCTCGCCTGTTGTTTTATTCCTTTCTTTTTCTAGATAGATGCTGTTTTGCTAATTAAAGAAAATGAAATTTCCAGTGCTTAGAATTCAGGGGTGGCCTCCTCCGCCAGCCAGTCTCTCTGCTCTTCTCGAACAATTTAAAAATAGAATCTAGGATTTTTTTTTTTTTAATTGGTATCACTTTGTCTGGAGCACAAACACACATGGCTGTAATTTAGTGAACTCCAGTGTTCCTCTTGTGGCAAATTGATAGGATAATTTTATTATGAGTGGAACAATGACTACAGGGAATGAGAGGGAATCTCACAGAACTACACATAATTCGGTTGACTAAATGTAATACTTGCATTATATCAGTAGGTAATGAAAACAGCGCTGAGCCCTGGCAGAGCCTAAACCACGTCAGATTCTAGCTCCTGTCAAAAGGCCACACCATAAATCATACCTGAATCTTATTTAATGTCAGGAGCCACTAATGTGGCAGAGTGCAATGGGCTGTTTGGATCTGAAGATGCACACCGAGTCGCGTTCTCCCTCGGCTTCATAGTCGTAGGGTCACATAATCCATCCATGGATTTTAATAAGTAACTTATTATGTTCCTTTTAGCGTGAATTATTTTACACATCTCTTGTTCCTGGTTTATTGACATTGTTTTAATATCTTTATCACATAAAACTGCTGGTATAGGCAATCTGTATTAATTCTAAATACTCAGCCTTTGGAG
This sequence comes from Tinamus guttatus, assembly GCF_000705375.1. The sequence goes on along the minus strand of NW_010584439.1, from coordinate 9,077 downwards.
AGAGTCTGTGTTCTTTCCATGCCAAAATGGACAAGATATAACAGGGTCATCATCATGCAAGACCCTGATTACTTTTGTGATGCAATCAGTCACTCCTAGCTCGGTCAACCCCAGTAAGGTCAATGAGCAGAGTTATTGATGATTTTTGATCAGCAGTTCTCAACTGCCTTTTTTTTTTTTTTTTTACTGAGTTCCTTTGTGCACCTAAAAAGGGATCAGATCCAAAGGGCTCTGGGGTTCATTCTGCTTGCTAACTTCTGCTAATCTGTAAGGGAATGTGCACCCACCCTGCAGAAATGGGCATCCAAATAGCTTACCATCATATGTGTGAAAAACAATACAAGCCTGTTATTTTGCTTAATGGAATGTGTTTTTTTTGATTCAATAAGCTAGTATTTTGCATGATGTTTTCCATCTCCTTTAAAAATTGTGCTGGTTACTTAATAGAACTTTCAATTTAATCACACCTCCTTAAATATTATATACAAACATAAAGTGCAATTAGGTAAACATAAATCATTTCAAGTGAACTAGAACACCCTTAGTGTGGAATGGTGTTTTGTTTTGTTCCCCTAAGTAAGAATTGGGAAGCGCTTTGTGTGTCCTGGTTTAAGGTGAGGCTGATCATGGTTTGGTTTAAGGCGTTCACTATTTTGAACCATGGCTGCATTGGTTTTTCTCACGAGCGTTTGCACACATGACTTCTCGCTCGCAGGAATGTTTGTGGATACACTCATTCCCGGCCTTTCCGCTTAGCAACAAAGCAGTGGTTTTTTGGGTGGAGTGTGTGAGGAGAATCATTAGCAATATCCTCCTGCTTTACCTTGACCGTTTGTACTGACAGACTTGTATCTTTGCACCAATCACTCTAGTAGCAGGAGAGGCAGCCTGGGCTGCAGCTTTTTTAGCAGCGTTCGTGCCAGGATTTTCCCTTTGGATGGGGGATCCAGGGGATTGTAACCCCCTGCCTGATTCCAGCACTGTCTTGCTCATTAGCATGCTGATAATGTACAAAGGCAAGTACAACTAGAGCACTGCTTAAATAATATACAACAAGTTCATACCTCCTGCGCTGGCCTTTTCACCCACAGCGAGAGCGGAGGTTTAAGACGCCTCTAACTGCAGCATTCCGAGTGTGGAATGAGCAAATGCCCCCGCAGCAGAGTTGTGGGGCATTTAGGAAAATAATGTTGATGATCCATCAGATCTACCAGATGGTAGAAAATGAGAAGTCACTGTCAACTCTGTGGTCACTTTGGCCTTGCCATTAGAGGGACCAGCTCCAAAAGGGACTGGTAGGAATATCCATGTGATGTTTATAGTTCACATGTCACAGAGAGCTCAACTAATAAAAGAGTCACTTCACCCTGGTAGGGTTGGTTTTGCAATAATAACAACCTTGGTGTGAAGATGTCTCCTTCAGCTTTCAGACTTGCTTTGGGGCACAGACCTGATTCCCTCTGCTCTTTCACACACTCCTGAACTAGATTAACTCAGAACTCAGATCAGGGGCTGGAGAATATGCTTTGCTATGTCAGTCCAGGAGCAAAACAATGGAATGCACATGGAAAATGTATGTAAAAAACAGCTTTCCTGTCCTTTAATGGCAATCATCGTCCTTAATACAACTCCTTTAAGAAATCCTCAGCATTAGGTAAGAGCTGTGGTCCAGAAGACCTCCAAGGACATATTCTGCACTCATTAACTATGATTTATTAGCAGTGAGGGTGACGGAGCACTGGAACAGGCTGCCCAGAGAGGTTGTGGAGTCTCCTTCTCTGGAGATCTTCAAAACCCGCCTGGACACCACCCTGTGCCACGTGCTCTAGGTGACCCTGTGTGTGCAGGGGGGTTGGACTAGATGATCTCTAGAGGTCCCTTCCAACCTTAACGATTCTATGATTCTATGACTGCAGTACCGACTGTGCAAAGCTGTGGGTCAAATACAATTAAATAAAAAGAAAATTAGAAAAGCCCTAGCCAGGATCTTTGCTGTTGCAACTACGTAAAATATAAAATGACTTTTCTCCAAATATGACAGGATGAAAGTTTAAAAATCTTATCTTCACTCATATTACTTTTTTCTACTATGCATTCTAACAGTGATATTTCAGGCAAAGACCTGATTGGAGAGACCTGCAAGTTTTTCTAAAGCAAAATGCTCCCTGTTTTTGCCAGCTTACCACTTCCTAATTCAAGAAGTTGTTCACAGCCTGTCCATGAGAGATTGAAAACTTGATAACATCCTTCCTCTTGTTAGTAAAACTGTTGTACAGCTACTTTCTTGTAGACAACAATGAGAACTGGAATCACATGGCTTAGGTTACCAGTCATAAAATGGAAAAAGCAAATAATGAATGCATGCAGGGAATTGATTTTGCAAGCAGTCTCAGGCTTAGATTTATTTACATGAAACACTCACTGAATAATCAACAATTTCATGAAAAGGAAAAAAAAATGAATAAATTACTCATTAAGAAAAGATTTCTCCACTCTCTCCCTAACCATGTGTTTCTATTATTTGCAACCTCCTGGGCAAAAATGAAACAATATTGGGAAATAATGGTCACTGCCTGGTCAGTTTGCCTGTGCGTATTAAGAGGGCAGGGAGGAGCTATGGCAGGGTTTGGTACTTCACCTCTTCAGAGCAAACTAACCCACCTGTTTAAGCGAGGGCCCTGGAAGGATTTCAGTGTGGAGAATGCCCTGGTGGCTGATGTTGCTCTTCGGGCACACGCTTCCCTTCCCTGGCCTGAAAAAGCACCTGGATCTCTTGCCAATCTACACGCTTTCTAAAGGTCATTTCCTCATATAAGGAGTGCACCAAAACCATGATTTACTAATGCATTTATTTTCTACCTGAGAACTTCAACCACATTTGAATTCAGCTTTCTTGAGGTAAAAGGCTAGTGTTAACTCCCAGAACCACCACTCCCTCACTAATTGCTGTTCAAGTTTTTTTGCTTATCAGTGTTTTTTAAGGAAGTTTGCAACTCGGAAGGTCAACTTTAAACAGACTGAAACATCAGCCTATAGTGACTAATACAGAAGATAAGATATGTCTGGAAATACATGGAAAATATAGTATCCCCCATGTTTACCTTGCAAGGTATAAAAAAAGATATAAAATGTGCTTGTGTTTCCAACCAAACACTGGAACAATGCAGATCTTGGACAAGGGCTGGGACGCAGCAGCAAGCCTGGACTGAATGAATAGTCAGCAACAATGCTTATGAGTCATGTGCAAAGAACAGAATATGTTTGCTACTACAGTCACAATGCAGCAGGAAATGGAACTTGAAGCATAGCAAAACTGCTCTTAAGCAGAAATTCTAAAGCAGTGCTTTCTCTGTGGCTGGTTTTCAGTATTTTTATGTAACGCGGAAAGCTGATATTGTTCACACAGAAAAGAAGATATATTTCTGTCTTCACTGCTGATCTATGAGACCTCCTGCAGCAGAACTCATACTATGACTAGAAAAGTCCCTCCTGTCATGCAAACCCTCTCATTCTGGCGTTTTTCTATTTCCAGAGCTCTCCAAACCGTGCAAACCTGAAGAAAATACAATTAAAATAAATCTCTCAACCTACATTACATTTTCATTTATGAACTGTGAACTAGGTAGAGGAACAATAAGATTCCACTCCAGCATGAGGTATCAGGTAAGTATAACTAGACCTTTCTTTTTTCTGCAAAGGGGACAACTGAATCAGAGAGGAATTAACTCTTAGGGCACTGGCTATTTGTTACATGGTTTATATCTTAGGATAAGCCAATGTAGAAAGATTCTTGGAAAGCTAATAGATTAGACGATACAGGGAGAAGTAAAAAAGCTTAACCTTTAGTAAATTCTGCAATGACCAGCCTAGACCCAGAGCTATATTCCTAAATCCCCCCAGTTTCAGCTACTCCCACAGGTGTGATGAGAAGAGGACTGTATAGGAGGAGGCTCTGCTGCAATTCTGGAAATAAATCAACCAGGGAGGCCACATCACAAGCAGACACAAACGCCCTGTCTTCAGGTCACTGCCTTGGCCGCTCCTTCTTGGGAATCTCAAAACTGCCCAAGAAAGTGCAGTGCAAGGGCTGGGATGAGGTGCAGGACTGTATTTTGGAGTTTCTTGCTCCATTCTCTACCCTGCGGTTTGACATCACTTCAGCTAACACAGACGAAGGCAAATAGTAAAATATTAGCAACTTTCAGATGGTTTCTTTTCCTCCCCAAGTCTTTTGGGGGAGCAGCAAACGCTTGACAAACTTGAAACGCTTGTCTTCTTAACCAAGCCCAGGGAGGCTCGGTGCTATCACGAGGGAACAAGTCTCTGGTGAATCATTGCCTGCAGTGCTAGCCCTAGAGAAAAGATGCCTTTTAAAGGCATCTAAGTGCAGAAACGAAAACAAAGGAGGGGAGGGGAGAGGATGTATCCAACACATGAAGCCCTAATGGAAAATATACTATGATAACAATATGTTTCTTGATTACAAAATGATTTCCGTAGGTTTAGTTTCACATAAAGGACAAACCTGCCAAGTAGATGAGAGCTAAGCCAATGTGCTCTGTATTACAAATACTACTATGCTAAAGTGCAGAAAGAGGGACTTGTGCCCAGTGCATGATTTGTAGATGGTGGGATTTATTATTCTCCCTTCTGATGGCTAGGAGAGAGATAATGCAAATCTCAAGCACCAGGAGGAATGGAAAGCTCTGTGGTATATCTGAACACAATGATTAAATAATTAGTGATTTCTGAATTGGAGCTGTAGTATATGCAGTGGGGGATGACCACATTTCTTTCCAATGTTAGGGCTGCCTGCAGATTTTTGTGCAAGTTTCTTTGAATTATGCAAACTTGTTGCATTGCTTTATTGTTCTTCATTAAAAGCAATTAGGAATGGGAATCAGATAGAAATATGTATCCTATGATAATATTGTGGAAATCCTTATTTCAGACTTCCTTCACATGTTTCTCCTGCACACAAGCAGCACAAAGAAGCTAATGCAGTTGAACTTAAATGTTTTCTAATAAATGTCTACTCAGAGCTGGCATTCCCTTCCTTTTCCTCCCTTCTTTGTTTACTGCTAAAAGACCCTGGCTGTTGAGTTGTTTGCACAGTGCTGGAGCAAACCTAAGTTTCTGGAAACGGCATTACTTTGAACATGGGTTACTCTGTCCAGAAATGCTCATTTGACACAGCAGGGGACAGAGGCACAATGGCTCTGGTACTGTCGAAAATTGTAATTTTAGCGTCAGAATGGGCATTTCACCAATCTGTCCCAACACTTCTAAACAGAGGAAGCTGGCAATACTGCCTCTCTTTCCCAACACAAGTGGTGCAGCTGCACACTCAGCACTGATACATCCAGCTTCCTCCCACACCCCTAATTCCAGACACCGAGAGGCTTTTTTATTTTTTTTCCTGCCCTTTTTTGTCCCCCATATTTGCACCAATGTTAATCGGGAGGACTGAGCTAAAGCCAGTGATGTTTCACCAGCTAAAACAAAACTGCAAGTAAGTGGAAAATCAAGTCTTTTTGAAATTCATTCAACTTGCTCTACAATCCTTCTGGTTCAACCTGAAGAACATGATTTTTAAAAGAGCCTCAACCTGGCCTCCTTTCCTAGAGGTGCAGTTTTGCATCAGCAATCAGCTAAAACCACAATTAATTACTGCCACAAACCTTGCCAATTACACATCCAAATGTCTGATTTGTGGAGCAGTTTGGTAGTTAGGTAACCACAGATAGGACTTGCATTTGAAAGGAAACTTAGAGCCTGGATACCTGGATACAAAAATTAGTATTGAAAAATGAATGCTGTTTCATTTTTTTCCTTATAATTTATACTGCCTTTTTTTTTTTCCTCATAGAACTGATGATGTGACTGTGATGACAGGGAGAAAAAAGATGGGCTAAATCAGACCTAGGTAGAGACAGAAGTTTGCTGTTGTTGCACACTTGGAATTACTTGTTAATATCTATAATGTTTCCACCATGGTTCATCCAAAAACCTTATGGCTTGGAGGCAAAGCAGCAATAAAGGAAATTTTCCCTTAAGGCTAGTTGAACTGGAAGCCTGTGGTACTACTACACAATTGCAATAGCCACTGATTTGGTAAGAAAATGATTATAAGGTACTACTACATTAAGTTATTTGAAAGTTGAAGCAATAAGTGCAGTGCAAATTAACTTTCTGTTTTGGAGACAAAGCAGGTTGAGCTCATAGTTAGTTGGTGGATGCAGCAGATCTGTTACTGACAATGGAGTTTGCACTGTTAAAATTCATCTTCTGAATCAAAATGTTTCCTCTTTAGACATGGTGACATTATGTAGAAATTGCTTATTCATATGGCAGCTATTCATATTACGTTTATGAGCATAAGAAATGGCTGACTAGAGAAAGGCTATTTGGTTCAGCAAGCCTTTTCCCTTTCAGTATACTTCATCCTCACCTCCCTGGTTTATCGCTATATCCTTCAATCCTTTCTCTCTTGAGATAAAAGCGTCCAGCTGTCTCTTAAACTCATTTAGATTACTTGCTTCACTGGCCAATTATTCCATATGTTTACTACTGTTTCAGGCAGAGTTATTTTACTCAATTCCCAGTTTACTCTTGATGTTCTAGTCTTGCGATGTGTTTCCAAGGCCTTGGACTCCCGATTTTAACCTAATATGTGTGCATCTTCTACACTGTTACAAATTGAACAGAAAATTTTAATAGCTTTGAAAGCCATGGTTAGGTCAATAGTCAGCTTCTCTACAAGCAACAGAGGTAGATCAAGTCTAAATCTAAGATATTAGTTCCCTCTTATTCAAACAGCCTTTTCTTCTTTCATTTAGTTCCGCAAGCCTCTCTCCTCATGGAGATAGATACCTGTTTTTTTGTTGATTCCCTGCGGGGGCCTCACTAGAACTATTAGATTCAGTTCAGAGATACTCAGCATTATTTTGTCTATGCCAGTGAGAATAAACTCATCCTTTTTTAGATTTTGCTTATCAACATTTTCTTGAAGGGACGGCATCAAAGTTGGAATACAAGAAAACGCACAACCTCTCTTGACAGTGACTCCCCGATCACTTCTCACCTCATTACAGAAGGGTTTGCAATACCTGTGTGGAACGCATCTCATATTTGCTGTAATGTTGCAACAGCAATTGAGATTTCTTATGCAAGTTCCATGTACTCTTAACTTTCCCAGCAAGGGAAGGATTCCTTGGGCTTGATGAAAATGGAGCGGACTCATCCCCCTTACCTAGCAAGAAGAGGAGAGATGTTCCCCTTAGAAGCTTATCTTTCATCAATCACTGACACCTACGTGTAACTATAGGTGGAATTTTGTTACCAATCACTGCAAACCAAACCGCATGGTTCAGTTCATGAACCTTTCATAAGCTAAACCCTGCAGCGTTTACATAGCATTACCAGACATATAATTAAAAAAAAATAGTTGCTGCAACTGAAAGTCTAAAAAAGTAGCGTCTCATTAAGAATGTGCCCAAGGGCTGGAGTCTGGGGTTTGGGTTTGGCTCTGGCACTTTTCCCCCAAAATCAACAGGCCTCCACCCTGTCTCAAGATTTAATTCTGGGTCCTGGTGACTGATCTAAGTACTCTTGGGGCTGCCTCATGAAACACATGGGGTTGATTCTTTTCTCATTTACATAATAAATTTGAAGAGTAACAGTGGTTGGAAAATCTCCCATCACAAATGAATGATTTTTAGCCTTTTCAGTTTGTGGAATCTTCATTTTCCATAGCACATGTTTTTCTGCATAGCACATTTAAACCTAAAGACACTAGGCTGCTTCTTTTTTCTTTTTGTTTAGTTGTCTTGTATGGATTTCCTTCACATAAGGACTCTACCAAGGTCAACTAACCAAAATATTTCTACTTTCTAATATTTCTATTCTTAAAAATGAAATTCTCAAGGAATTTTAGGGAAATTTAGTGAACATATTATGGAAAAATCATTTTAATGCTTTCAGTCAGGAGCTAGCCAGAAAAAAAAAATCTGCTTCTAAAACCTTCGTAGTTATTAGCTGCTTTTTGGAAAGATCACTAATATCTCATGAAGCAAATGATGAGTAAATCTCTAAAAAAGGGTTTGCAACCCTTCTGTTTTTCAAAGTCCTAAAACATTTCCAATGAAGATGTGTAGCAAATTTAAGCAACTGAAAGTAGGCTAGGATTTTAGTCCATTTTTATGGACTGCTCAGGAGTAATCCACAGATTCCCAGATGGCAGGCTACAGGTTGAAAACCACTGATCTACAGATATCATTTGGATAATCCTCCTAAGGTTTTAATATTCAGTTAAACTTGAACATTTTCCAAATGACAGTGTAAGACCAAGAAAGTCGCGAGCACCACTTTTTATTTGAGATTCAACATATATCTTGACAAATGATTAATGATATAAAGCCCATAAACAATGGAAAAAGAAAAATAAATTTAATGCTCAAACTGTGGCATCTAAGTCGTTCTGAATATACTGCCTTAACAGAAATAGGAGAGGGTAAAAATATATTTTTAATTTCAAATAAGGTTAATTTAGACATTAAAGTTTTGAATGCATACTAATGCTAATTAAATTTAATGCTCAAACTGTGGCATCTGAGTGGTTCTGAATATACTGCCTTAACAAAAATAGGAGAGAGGTAAAAATATATTTTAAATTTCCAATAAGGTTAATTTGACATTAAAGTTTTGAATGCATACTGCTAACGTTTTCTACTATTTCATTTTCTATAGAACCACAGCACTAACTGAAGGGTTGTATTTAGTCATTCAAGCATGATCTCCATAAATTAATATTCCCCCTCTCTATAACAGTTATTTATTTCAAGACATTTATTTACCAAATCTTACTATATCTCTAAAACTCACTGAACCAGTTAGTAATTTGTATTTTTTTTCTAATTAAGCTATTTTCCTAAAGTTCAAATTTTAGTTTCCCAGAGACCCGAAGTATAGGGTTCTTACCTCCTATCTCTGTAGCCTCTGTGATACTATCTCTGTATTCTCTAACTCTGTATCTCTGTATCCTCTAACTGCCACTCAAAAATAAAGAATTCTTTGTC
>NW_010584438.1:25197-46098 GCF_000705375.1 Tinamus guttatus | reverse complement strand
ACAAGGGAGCGGCAACAGGAGAGGCGGGGGGTTAGAAAGAAGCAATCGCGCCCGCTGCAGAGCCACGGAGCATCCCCATGGCGTGGGGACACGTCCTTTCCCCCCGCTTTTCTTCTAAGCTACATCCGATCTGAAGTGAGATCGACCTGTTGGTTCCACAGAGCAAAGCCAATTCCTTGCGTCAGGCTGTACTGTTTCCTTGTGGATCCCACAAGGATGCCCTGGGGGTGGAAATCTGTCCACAGAAAGGACTTTCCTGTAGAAAAGGCTCAGCCCTACTGTACTTTCACCACAAACCAATCTGGATTTCAAAACACATCACTGAAAGGAGCAAGAACTGTTCTCTCCCTCTACTAAGTGTCAATGGAGAAAACAGTCAATTGCCCAAACAAAATTAAACCCCAGATCCCTCTTGCCTCCAGGGCTCTGTGTTCCTACTACTACCCAGTCAATTCAGAAGCTCTGCTGTCACGACTGGCTTCAGATGGAGCTCTAGGACTTTAGAGATGACAAGTGCCAGAGAAACTTGAACTCTTGGCTCAGGGCCCCGTGGCTCTGGTTGCAGAGCCAAACTGCAAAGCAGTTAGATTTATTCTTAGCACAGCTCTGCAAGTGCCCTCTCTATACTCTCCTCAACCTGAGGACTCAGAATTATCAGGAAAATATTATGGGTCCTGGCACTGACACAAAGAGCAAGTTATATATAAGGATTATAGAAAGAGATGTACATTCATTCAAACTCTCCCCAGATGAAAGCTCTGAGGAGGAGCAGCAATGGGGCGACAGGGGAGCGGAGGCAGCTCTGAAGCCTTCGCCTGCAGGCTGAGCAGGTTGTGTGCAATGATCCACCCCAAACAGCTCACCAGAACTATCAAGGGCCAAGCACCTGTGAAAGGTACCTTCATTCTAACCCCTACGTGTCCACAAAGCCAACCCACAGCCCAAGGTGTCTTCATCCTCTGCTTCTCACACCTCGCACAGGTAAAACTCCTCCTCTCTGTCAACCAAACTGGAAGCTTTCCGGTAACTTACCTGCTGTTGCTGCTGATACATGGTAGTTTGCTGGCTAGGGAAGGGGCTGCCCGAGGATGTGCCTTGAGTGGAGAATTGATTGCCATAGGAATCATGTCTAGAGAAGAAACAGACGTGTTACTCCTCTCATCAGAAGTGTATTTCCTTTTAAACGGTCTCAAAGCTCCCCCCGTGGCAGGAACTTTGTGGCAATACCCTACACGGACCTTTGCTGCTGCTGCTGCGGGTAGCGGCTGGGCGAGTACATCCCCGACTCCGGGGTGGAAGGCATGATGTTGGGCTGCGGAGTTCCAGTAGCTAAACTGCCCTCAGGTCCCATGCCAGGCTCCGTCCTACACAGGAAAAAAGAAAAAAAAATCAGGAAAAAAAACCCCTACACATCACTTAATTTCACTTTTGCTGCTCAAATGGAGAAGGAAGGTCAGGAAAGGCTCTGTGGTGGTGAGAAGGCCAACATTTCACACGTGTCAAGCAAACCAGGTTGACGCTGGTTTCGAGCACCCACCTCACTCTGTCGTAAGGACCGCCGTAGGAATAGTGTTGCCGCTGTCCCATGGCCATGTTACCCATCCCTGGACCTGCAGCACGATTGTAAGGGTCACCCATACCACTGTTGGGGCCCTGCCCTGAGGACATGAAGGGATCGCTTCCCGGGGCTGAAAGAAGGAAAGCAAGATCAGCATATATCATGTCAACACCAAATCTAGAGACAAATCCCTTCTTCTAAGGGAAGGAGGGCAAGCAAAAGGTCTAAATACTCTGACAACACATTCCAGCGTGTGGCCAGATACAGGGATTAGCACTCATGGAAAAAAGGGAGAGGAGCAGGCAAAGACTTCCTCACCTTTCCTCATACTGCTGTAAGGATCTTTATTTGGCTCGTAAGACATGCGACCCATCATGTCGGAGGTATTCATGCTGGGCTGGTAACCTGGATTGGGAGTCATGGAGTTCCGCTTCTGGAACGTGGGATCGCTGCCATCTGCAAAGGCATCCTGAAGGCCCACTGAGTTGCTTCTGATTCAAAAACAAACAAAGAAAACCCCAAACCCACAAACCAAGGTTACAGAAGCCCATGACGCTCTGCAGGATTCTTCACCTCATATGTTCTTCTGCAACACCCTCCCAGCCCCAAACCCCCAGGCACAAATCACACAGACACAGAGAGAGATGTGGAGTCAGTGGCGCTTCTGTGAGCCATTAACAGAGGAGGAAGGCCTTGGAGCCCCACGAGGTAGTGATGTGGAGACAACCTCGCGGCCACCCGGCTGGGAGAGGCTGTGATGGCTTCGTACCTGATGCCGGGCAAAGGGGGCATCTGACTGTGTGGGGTGGACGCTGGAGTTGGCGGCTTTAGATCTCCTCCCTCTGCCATGGAGCTGCTGGTGGACTGAGGCGTCTGAGGACCCTGCATGGAGCCTGAGCCCGCTGCAAGAAGAGAAACGACGCGTGAGCGGCTCCGTGCTTGACGGATGCAACCAGAACCTCCCGGGACAGCAGCCCCTACAAGAGCGTGCGAGGAATCCTTGAAGACAGTGAAGGTGAGACAGGGCTGGAGAACAAGGAGTCCAACGCTGCAGGGACGTCCCCCTGGGCCAGGCCCTCCAGAACCACCACACTCAGCAATGTAAAGCTCAGGACATGCTTATTTTTGCCAGGCCTCCGTTCTCAACCACGTGTCCCTTCATGCCCCTTGCCACCAGCGCAGTCACGCTCCCCAGGCTACCTAGGTTCCAAGGGGGAGGCTCTACAGTGCGCCATGAGGACGGGATTCTACAGTCCCATTGCCTTCACAGTCGCTTTCCACCCAGGAAGGAGGGTAGAACTGAGCCCCCTCCTGCAGTGCCACGTCCTTTGTACGTGACAAACTGCAGCACTTCGGCTGAAGACCCCACGCAGCTCTGCACAAGGCTCCTCTGTCTGCCGTGCCCTTCCAGTGGGTTAATTCGGGCAGGTTAATTCAAGCACCACTCCCAAGGATTCCTGGAACAGGGAATGCCGGAGATGCCGGATCTTTTACTGAAAACTCGTCCGGCAAGTTCCTGGGCTCGGCATGCGCTGCTTTTTGCCACAGCGAGTTCCCAGCGAGTTCCCAGCGCAGTCCCGGGCCCCTCGTGCGGTGCCGCGCGCTGGGAGCTCCGCTCTGCCCCTGCAGCGGCAGCTCGCAGGTTCGGCCGCTCCTTGCAGCTGGCAAGAGCTGAACTCTTAATTAATGTTTCCATTAGTTACCAGCCCCGGCACCCGATATCCCTCAGCTTCAGCCCTGCTGCTTGATGAGTCATTTCAGCTATTCATTAAAATCCTCCGAGGTCACGTCCAGGCCATGTTTGTTTACACCCCACCTTCCTGGCACCCTGTCCTCAGCTCCGCGACTCCCTCCTGGCCCGGAGAGGTCTCCGGAGAAGGAAGGGCAGAGCCGAGCTCAGCGGGGAGCTTCATTCATGAGTCCTCCCCGGCGCTCTCCGTGCCCGGCAGCAGCCGCTCGATCCCCTCCTGCCCCCGGGGATTCCCGCTCCTCTCCAGTGCGTTACTGTCGCGGGCAGGAAGAGGCCCCCAAGACGCTCCCCGCGTGGCTGCCATTTGGTGTTTGTCCCCACCCCCTGCTGTCCCTCCCACTCACCAATTTACACCCGCTCGGAGCCAGGCCAATTCCACGCTCCGGGATTTAACACCCAAGCGCAGGCTGGTTCTATCTCCCTGCCGCTTGCAAGAAGGACCCAAGAAAGTTTGCAGGAAGCCCATGCTGAACACAAGGCCATACCCAGGCCGCTCCAGGCAAGGCCCTTCTGGAGGGATTTTGGGCTTTGGAGGGTTACGTATGCACACGAAGAGCATGAAAAACAGCTCTGGCATCAAGAGTTCTACCCAGACAAGAGCCCAGCCAGGCCTTTAGATGCTCTGCGGCCACAAAAAGTGATGTTTAAGGCAGAATCACACACTGTGAGCTTCACAAAGCTATGCAGCTTGTTTTCACAACTGAGCGGGCTGGAAGGAGGCAAAGCCAATGCTGAAGGGTGACAGAGTCTGCAAGGAGGGTAAAGCCCGAGCCCCAAATCCAAACGATGGGGCTTCAAGTCCCGCTTCTCTCCACTTGACTTTCCAACAGGAACGTTACTGTCCAGCAAGGGTGACGTCTTGGAGGGTGCTGCCCTGCAGGGGCCTCAGCAAGCCCTGGAGCAGGAGGGCTCCTTTTGGGATTCGGTGCCTGGGACTCTGAGGCTCTCAGGCCAGAGCTGAGGTCGAGAGAGCAACTCACGTTGTCCCCAGCCTCCCAGGCTGCTCCTGGTGCAGGGGAGCAAGAGAGGAGGAAAAGCAGAGCGAAGCTGCAGCACGAACGCACTGCGTTACCTGGTAAAAGGACCCGAGCCACCAGCTGTGCTGCTCTGCACATTCCCAGGTGCAGACAAGCACAGAGAGCAGTTTCAATAGGAAACACAGGACAGTCCTCTCAGAGCTGGAACTAAACCTACAAACCTAGAGCGCCGCACGGATGCGCGGTCGGGGGTACCGGCCCTGCAAACCCCTCCTGCTCCAGTGCTACAGCAGGAGCTCAGTCTTACACAGCGCTTTGAAGCAGTCTGAAGAATTTTGTGTAGCATCTCTTTAGCTAAAACAAAATCAGAATTAATGCACCATCTAACCCGTTCCAGTGGGCACCAAGTGCTACAAGAAGTTTCAAGGGGTTTCCCAACCGCCTCAGCCCTGCGCAGATGGACTCTAAATGCTCTTCACATCTCTGTTCCTCTGCCTAGCATCTCGGTTGGCAAGAAAGAGTTTTTGGAAAGAAAGTGGGATGGGATTTGTGATGTAGTTTAAGTGGAGCTCAGGCACCACTTTAGCCAGAATATTAGTCTAATGACACAAAAGTCATTTCATCTTTCAAAATACACTAAGGCTGAATCCACACAGGGACAGGTTTCCTGACTATTGAAAAGACACAGTCCTTAAAAAAAAATATATAATTCTCTGACAGAGGGGATAGTTAAATGTAGTTGCCACTAGTAGAGTGATATTCAGAAAAGGATACTGTTGATCAAGGGATTAGCAGGACTGAGATACAGCTGCAGTACAATCAAAAAAGGGTTCATTATCCCACTCCTCAGGAGCTAGACAGAGATCCCACATTTCAGAACCAAAAAGATTTTTTTTTCCCCAAACATTAGAGGAACTTCAAAGCAGACCAAGATTTTATTTCACCTACATGATCAGGTTCCCAAACCAGAAAAAGCAGCTGAGGGTTTTGCTTGTAAGAAAAACTGGAAAACTGAAGCTTAAAGGCTTGGCAAGTTCAGCAGCAACTCAAGCAACGAACTCAAGGCAAATGAGACCAAAACTATCAGACTTCTGGCAGACGATAGTGTAACGTGCCCTGCTAGCCCAGCTGTTTTCTACTTTTTTGTTGTTGTTGTTGTTCTGTTTAACAAATCAGAACTGGACTCTATGCTTAAACATTCAGAAACAAGAGATTCCCACTACATTTAGCATAAAGATTAATGGATTCCTAACTTTTTAAAAGTTCATTTTAAAACTCTCAAACCCTAGAGCATCCCACTCCCAAAGAGGCTCACAAAGGTCTCTGAGCACAGAGCCTCAGAAAAGCCTCACTGCCTCCTGCTAAACACTGAAAGAATTCCTGAGGAAGATGAGTGCACACCCACGTCAAGCATTTACTGCCAGGAGGTAGTTCCTTGCATAGTCAAAGCAAGCACCACTTTTCTAGAAGGTTCCTGAAGCTAAGCAACAACAAGGACTGCTGCTAGAATACGCACAGATTGCCTCAAAGAGTTGACTTTAGACTCCCATATTGTAGTGATGCATCAGTAATCACAGAGGTGTGTGTATATGCATTTGTATATATCTACGTTTTCACTTTTAAAAAGACTTAGTACATGGGTGGGGGACAAAAAGTGATATATACCCAACAAGAGGCTTGGCTCATTCCCAGTATCACTCATTCCCACATTAGGGGAGAATTTAATCTATACAACTAACAGGAGATCTGATTAGGAGCAGACACAGGGACTCTGCAGAGGATTGCAACCACCCCGGCCCACAGCACGGGGAGCCAGGCCTGCCGGCTGCACTCGATCCCCTGCTTCAGAGTCATCCCACCCCTGAAACCAGTGTCTAAACTCACCTGGAGATGGAGGTTGTATCTTGGTTTGTGACTTCTTTGAATCCGCGGCTGCAAAGATATCTGGAGGGGGGTCTTCACCTCGCTCAATCTTGCACTCGAAGGCGTACAGACACTGGATGTACTGCTTCTTCAAAGAACTGGCTGCGCTGCTGGACGTGCCCACGTTGAGATTTGTGGCTAGCTCGCGCCATTTCTTGTTTTTGTTGACCTGCACGACCAAATAAGAGACTCTCAACTCAAAATCCCAGCTACCTCTTTCCCGAGTCACTTTCTGAGAAGAAACCAAAACCTTTCAACTAAACAAAAGGATGCTAAATGGAGCATCTTCCGTAGTGTTTATCAACAAGGAAGAGCAAACTCTCCTCTTCTGAGAGTGAACGAGCAAACTTCTCTTTTCTCCCCTCAAGAAAACAGTTTCAAAACAGGGATGGATAAGGTCAAGTGGCAAAATAACCAGCCACAGAGACAGCCAGATGCAAAGGCAGTCAGTGTCACCCATCTTTGCACTAGCCAGAGCAGAAAGGAAAGCTCTTGAAGTGGATCTCGCCACCAGCCGTGACCAGACAGACATTTGGCTCACTTAAAGAGATGCTGGGTTTTATAAGCACTGTATGTTTTCTTTAAACCACCAAATGAATGAAACAGGCAGAAAAGGTGGTCATGCCTCACACCTAGCAACAAAGCCACCTGTGATTTCCGTTGACTTGTGACTACCAGAGCATTCACCTGAGTCAATCCTCCAATCTCCTTCACGGAGATGTAGAGCCGGTAAAGGTCCAAGGGTTTCCTGCCTACCGCTGGAAGGTTGGTCATGCCCATGGCCTTCTCTTCAGTAAAGGCTAGATACCGATCTACCCAGATCTTCCTTTCAGGCTCGCCACCCAGCTCGTAGAGTTTGGTGATCTTCTCGTTGGTTGTGGTAGAAGAACTGGACTTCTAGGAGAAACAAAAAGATATCAGGACTGAGCGCACAAAACCAGCCGGTTCACATCCAAGACGGTTTTAAAACCAGTCAGATGAAAGTTCAAGAAGTCAGAATTCTGCTGTTATATGTAGGCCTTATGTGAGGCCTACACTTGTTTTAGATCAAGGTCAGTCTACAAGGCAAGTGCTACTTGACAAAAGTATTAAGAAACCAGCTCCCGCTTGAGGAATTCACAGAATATCTCTTTAAAAATAAGTGAAAGGGTTTGGAAATGCTACAGAAACCAAACAAACCCCAAGGAGACTCTGCAGAGAGCCATCTCTTTGAGAGCTCCTCTGCAGACTTCCTTGCTAAATACGTGAGAAAAGCTTCTATTTCAACTGCAAATGAGCTTCCCATGGGCTGCTGCACTCTGCCATGGCGAATACTGCCCTCCAGTCTGTCCTTTTACCCAAGGAGAGGGTGCCAGAATAAACTGGCGAAAAACAGTGCAAGGAGAATAAAAATAATAATGTTCCAAGCAACTGCTTGACCGATATGAGGGGAACCTCTCCCAGATGATCTCTATTCCTTGACAGAAACGCAGAGGTCTCCTGCTATCCAGATGTGACACAAGTTCCCATATGGGCTTCCTATTGCTCGTGCATCAGTATCCAGGAAGACGGGATATGGAAAGTTAGGAGCTGCAGCCAGTCTCAGTGCAACAAGGGCATGAAAGAGGCTGATGCCCCATCCTGAACATCAAATCGAACATCATGGTCATTAAGCCCAGCACGTGGTACTGGCCTCTTTGGGGAAAGAGCACAACAGAAGTAAAACTAACATTCCTGAACTCAAAAGCACTACTGTGTGCTTCATGTTGTGGAGGGAAGCCCGTCAGCACGAGATAATCCTTGCAGGCCAGGAGGACACAACGTTCCTTATTTGCAGCTTCCAGGAGGCTCCTCGTTCAAGAGCATTCAAGTCCTTATTTCTCATCAATAGAAAGGCGGCTACCAGAGCACATGAGCAGCAGTGGGAGAGCTTCGAAATCTTCCTGCACACGCCGGTACCAGCGTCGAGCTTGCAGAGTGTATTTTCCTTCAAGTAGCAGACAAATGAGACCAAGGGCTCAGGGTGAAAAATGGCTTTTTTGGAGGTTCTTTTGAAACCACAACAGTAACACCAAGAAAAAGACTCCCTGAAGAACTTGTTTGCTTCCTTTTTCTGGCTTTAATGCAGGGATTAGTAAGATGTTTGTTTGTGAAACAACTGCAGTGCTCCAGTTTACCACCTCCCAGCTGAGAGGTGATAACTGACTAATTCCAAGCCTGCACCAGAAACAAACCCAGGTTTGTTTAGACTTCTCTTGGCAGTTTCATCATGACGGGTGATAATTCCTAAAACATGAAGTTGTTTTGCCGTTGAGTTTGATTACTCCCAAAGCGCTCAGAAACACTCCTGGAAGCCCTGCGAGGAAAGGGCTTTCCTTCAGTTCTGAACTGAAGAGGTGATGAATTGCAAAAGTAAATTCTTCAATTGTGTGAATCTTCCTGGAAAATCCTCTTGGAACCACTGGCACAGCCCGAGCAGCCCCTGGGTGACAGATGCCTGGGTATTTAGAAATGGGGACCAATTCTCCAGGTGTATCAGGCATCCAGTAGACATTTTAGAGGTCCTAAAATCCTTTAGGTCTCTCTTCCATGTATGGTTTCCTAATCTAATCACTGGCAACTCCAAATCCTTTTTGCTTCCAGGTAATATGTTGCAAATATAGCCAGAGCCTAATCTAAAACACATTTCCACATACACTATGAGACACTTATTTCTCTAACAATGCTCCGAAGCATAACACAGCCCAAAAGCGGATATCCAACTCGCTCCCTACACCCTTGAGCAACCCAAGTCAACACGGATGATTTTATTGCCTTGGACACTGGGGAAGATGAGAGTTCATTAAAAAAAAAAAAAATCAGAAAACAAAAACATTTTACCTTTGATTTGGATTCTGCTTTTGGTGTTCCATCTGCCTTATTGTTCATTTTAGTAGCAGGTGTCAATTTGACATCCGCAAGACCCATCATTTCAGGACTTGATGCCATCCCTAGAAAGTTAAAGAGAAGCTTTAACACTGAATTTAAGCCAGTACCACGGAATCGGTGCGAGTCCCAGCGAGTGGGAAGCCTTACCTGCAGAGTTGTTGGCCATATTCCCGCCCATTGGATAGGGAGGGCCCTGGGGATTTATCATGCCAGCCATACTGTTAATTCCCTGTCCATAAGGAGGTCCAGTCCCCATCATCCCCCCCTGGTTCATGTTGGGATAACCAGGAGGCCTAAAGAAGAGCAGGAATAAACAGACTTTTATTCCAAATATTCAATACCATCATCGTATCTTCTACCAAAGCAGGTTCACCAAAAGAGACTTTCTGTAGAAGTGAAGTGACTTTCTCCAGACCACCCTTCCTTCCACCAAAGTTAACCAAAGATCAGGAGCTCTTGTAACTTAAACTACTCTAGACCCCAAGCCTCATTCTCAAAAGAGAAGGAGATGCAAATGGTTTTGAAGGAGCAGCTTCAGTTCTGAACATTTTCACATCTTCAACTACTGCATTCCCAAACTTCATTTCAGCTGTTAAGTCACCTCTACAGGGAGGAATAGATCTGCAAGCTCTGCAGCTCTCCACATTTAAATAAAAATATACTATCTGTATATATGGGCATGTATACAGTGTACAGTATCCCACACACTTTAATGACTCTCCCCTCCTTATTAGTAATATAAGCTACACAGCATTAAATGTAGATGTTGGGAAACTTTGTACACAGCCATCACTAAGGCTGTTATTTGAAAGCTTTGAATTCAAGCCTTTATTGGTGTTTGGAAGCTTGACCTCTTAGCAGTGATGGGTAACATCAGGCAATGAACACAGACACCCACAAAACCCTTAATGCAAGTCAGCGTAGAGAGCACAGTGTCCAGTTAAACCACAAATCCATCCAAATTAACAGCTTTACTGGGGGAAACTCCATTTATAATCAAGTTTATGGCTTTCATGGCATTCTGATAGGCAACATATACCTACTCTGAAATGCAGAATAGTAATAAAAATAAAAACCCCAGAACACAGTTGCAAATTTAGTGCTGAATTCCAGCTCCTGTTTCATAGCTGCTCATTAAGACCCTAAAAGGAAAAAGTTCATTACACTGGACGAGCAATGCCTTGGTGGAGACAAATGCAGCTGGAAGGCTGTCTACTAGATTTATGGGCTCTACCACACACACAGCATCTTGTAAGTCACTGATCCCACAAAGCGGACCAGAAAGCCAAACCAACTGAAAGGATATCCAAGTTAAACAGATTTCTCTTACGAATATGAGAAATTCCCTCAACACACCAATGATGGCATATTCAGAAACTCTGCCCATCCAACTTTTGTTCTTGTGAAACCTCTGAGATTGATGAACATGCCTCCAAGGAGGGATGCATTCAGCGTTCCCCCAGCTTCGCGTTATCCCCTGGACGTGACGCGGGGAAGGGAGCCAACACGAGCCCCAAGGAACTCTCCTTCCTCACCTGGTCTGGATGGAGTTGGCAGCAACGTGCATGGCGGCGGCGGCGGCCGCCTCTTGTGCTTTGCGGTTCATGCCACCCGGCGGGGGACACATCCCCGTGCCCACCTGCGGGGGCATGTTTGCCATGTTGGGTCCGTAGGGCCTGTTCCCCATGGCCGCGTGGCTCATCCTCCCCGGGGGCAGCCCGCTGTACGGGGGCACGCCGCTCTGCCCGTGCATCTGGCTCCCTGCTCCCATGGGGTTTATGCTTCCTCCCATTCCTGGACTGGGGTAGTTGGCATTGGACATCGCATTGTAGTTTGGCTGCCTGGGATAACCTCCTAAGGAGATAAAAAGAGGGGAAGACAACATCATTCAACCGGTTAGTTTATGAATCACTATAAAAATCTTCAATCAGCAAATATTTAAAGATCACTAACAGAGATGAGGGGGAGTGTTAACACCTCAACAAAAAGTCAAGTACTTGGATATAAGCCACGTAAAATGTGTTTTGACACAGCCAAGTAACAACATCGATGCAAAAGCTGCCTGAAACTCTCCCAAACCTCAACAGAGCAGAATGAGCTCAACGATCCAGGACAGGATGCAAAACAAACAAAAAAACCCTTAACCCTTTTCAAAACATTTAACACTATCAAATTTCTTCTCCAAAGAGGACCAGATCTTCTTTGCCACTGCACTTGAGACACTACCTGTATCTTTTTAAACCAAGAGGAAGCAGCCTGCATTTAGAAGTACAGCTACCCCCAAAAGCAGGGTATTTCATCAGTCTCTAACAGGCTACACAGAGCACTGTTCCTTCCAGCTTATAAGGAGTGTATTGTTTTGCATTACCCACGCAGCGAGAGGAGACAAATAAACACAGTTTATCAAAGACAAGAGATATTCAGCAGAAACAGGTCTTGCACATTCCTGAGCTCAGCTGCCACCTTGAGCAGCTCTCTGTGCCTCGAGGTCTCTCACCTTGAGGTCCGTACTGGCCGCTCTGGGGTCCGTAGCTCCCCATGGAGTTCTGCTGGTACGGCCCCATCGCCGCGTGCATCTGTCCTCCAGAGGACTGGCGGGGAGATAAGGCTGAGCCGGGCTGGGGCGAGCTGTACTGAGGCATTTGAGGGTTCCTCTGCATGTAACCTGAGACACAAACATGTAATTATTAGTGCAACTCACTAACAAAACCCCTCCAGTAACAGCCTTAGTAGTTGCTAGTAAGGGAGCAATATACTTAACTTCCCTTTTTAATCAGGGAAAAACGAGTATCACAGAAGTAGAAAACATAACTCAGACTATAACTCAGACAGGGTCAAAAGGGTGACAACTGTGTATTTTCAGCATAAAAGCCAAAATTATACACAGTTCTCCCCACCTTTTTTCTCTTACAGGGCACATCAGTCCATTACAAGCAGCCCTCATTCTCCACGGTCTATGTAACTTATCCTTCAGAAGCAACATGCACAGAAACATGTTTCAAAAGCCAGAGAAAACACCTTACAAGTCAAACCACTAGGTTGGATGAAACATTAAAGAGTCTGGTAAAGCATGGCCAGCAGCTGAATTTCCTGCAATGTGCCTGAAGCACCTGCAGCTTATAAAGCTGGGGCAACTTTTAGTTTTTTAAGCATTGTCTCACCAGAATCCATGCTGTCAAGCCAAGTATTTTTAATGCTGTATCTATCTAGCTTTGCAAGCTCTTTTAGTTAGAGCTTTTAACTCGTGTCACACACCTCGATCTTGCGCGATGCTCGACTGGTTCATGGAAGGATGCATGATACTGTCCGACTGGCCACTAGGCGGTCGGGGTGGCATCTGATTGCCTGGGCAACAGAAAGGAGCGTGGTTAGCCAAAAACAAAACATGCACACCACAAAAGCCAGGATGCGAGAGAACTACACACCAGAACTACAAATATTTTCAAGAGCAGCTCATGTCTGCTCCAGCAAGGAAGAGGAAAGGGAACATCAGTCACATGAATATTTCCTTATTGAACTTTGGAAAAATGATGCTGTTGGTTTGTTAGGCAGCCCACCCTTCTCGCTGCGTGCTTTCCGATTACGGACACGGTTTAAAACATAAAATGAAACACAAGATCTTAATGATCCTGTAACACTGTCACTGGCCAATTCCTCCTCGGTAGCCGTTTTAATTCCCTTTTCAGCTGCATGAGGCGGTTGCACCACAGGATTGACACGGGCCAAACAGCGATACCTGGTACTGCAGCAGGTGAGAGCGGACCAGAGCGGGACTGAGCAACACTAGCAGGAGATCCAACAGGGGACGGGGAGGGTCCTCTGATGCCTGGCAGGTGAGGAGAGGTATGTGGAGAGAAAGGAGACTGAGCCGGGTTACTCTGCTCTCCTTGACTGCTGGAAATCCCTGACGTGCTTACTCCAGGACTCAGGGCTCCTTCTGTACCCATGGGCAGATCATCTATCGAACCGGACAGGTCCTGCAATACACAGAGAAACAGATCAGGCAAAAGCAAAGAGAAGTGAGTGTTCCCTCACCCACTGCCATGAACACATCCCCCTCAGGCTTACTCCAAACCCGGATCCATGAACCCGCTCACGTTACGGAGCTGCACAGGTGGAGGTGACTGCAATGGTCCTGAACCCGGGAGTTCCCTGGCCGGGGTGCCAAGTGCTCGCTGATGGTCCAGAAAACTGGCCAATTCTCTTATTTGCTTCTTTTAATTCAAGTTATTCAGTTGATTCAGCTAGAAATTAACGAACGTATCCCCAGTATTTACAAAATTGCCAAGGGGGAGATGGTCCACATGATCACGACTTGGAAGAGAAACGTGGCCTCTGGAGGACAGAGAACTCCTATCTCCCCATAATTAATTCCTAAACCTTAGGTGAGCCAGGAAGCCACTCACTTGAGATGGATAAAAACAAGCTAAATACAGAGATTTAAAACTGCGAGGCATTTTTCAGGGTTCCCACTTCTTCAGAGACAGAGGAAAAAAAATAGCAATTACAATGCCAGTTTTTAAACTTCAGCTTTTTCTCGGAGGGCAGAAATACCCACCCTGAAAGACAGGAGCATGAACAGCCTGTTTGAGAGAGATGAAATCTCCAATTGCCACAAAGCTACAGCACCAAAAAACCACCGGCGAGTCGGTGAAACGGGGCCACATAAACCCAGCGGGCGCAGTTGGACCGACTGTTTGATAACAAGGGGCATCATCTATCCAGACTTGGCCTGCAGTAAATGAAGCTGTTACCGTCCAAGACCGGGGAAGATGAATAGGCAGCAGTGGCACATTAGAAGAGACGCTGGGAAGTCGTAACTATTCCATGGATTAGATAAAATCCGGGCCGGCGATTCAGAAGATTCAGCAGGCGCGGAGGTGGCAGGTCCAAGCTTACCCGGATTGCACCTACCCTTTGCAAATTGGAGTGCTTAACCCTGGATGAGAAGTGCTCTGGCCTGAGCCTTGAAGTCCTTTTGGATCCAAATGAGATTCATCTGACCAGCTCAAACAGAGCCAACCTCTTCTCAAACACCACGCAGAAAGGTTAAGCCAACTGATAAATAACTTGGGTGCTCTGGTCTCATTTACACTGACTGGACGATTC
Source organism: Tinamus guttatus (assembly GCF_000705375.1). Next base: position 31,874 of record NW_010584438.1, on the reverse strand, counting down.
CTTGCTTAGCAGCAGTTCAGATAACACTTTCCCAGCTCTGTGCGATGCAGAAGGACCTCACACACCAGATCCTGCAAAGTTACCAGCCCACAGAGGCAACAAAGAGCCCATCACTCCCTAAGACCTGCCAGGTGATGGGCAAAAGGGCACTGACAGCACGACCAGCGTCTCGGCCGGGGAGCAGAGCTCCAGCACCTCCTAGGAAGTGGAAAACTGGAGTAACAGAGGAATAAAAAAGCTCCAGCAGATACCAGATCATCACACTTGTTGGGTAGACAGCGACATTCAAAGGACAAGTAAATGCGACACTTGGGTATCACCTGGATGGCACGCAGATGTCTGCAGCAAGAGTGCAATCTTGTCTATTGGGACAGTAAAATTTGGTCAAAGGGGTTCTAACAAACGCTGGCAAATGTTACGTTTGGGCTGCAAACACCTGTCCCTTGGTGGGATGGCTTAGTGCACAGCACGTCCTTCCTCCCCTGCCGTCACTGCTTCTGTCTGGGACATCATTTCCTGCAAGACAGTCTCAGAGGTAGATTTGCTTACTGCTGCACTAAGACCTTCCTGAAAAAAAAGCTGCGTTTTATTTCTATGAAAGCGACAAATTTGCACGGAAAATAAATAAATAAATAGTGTCTACGAGAACTTGCTATGTGCATTACCCTCCTATCGCAAATAACATCAAGGGTATTGCTAGTTCATGCAGCTACTTGTTTCTTTTTCCCCAGACAACTTTGACAAAACCCACATTCGCACAGCGAAAGTCATCCACAGTGGGAGTAAAAGGACAGTACGTCCAACATTCCGCATGAGAAAACATCAAACAAAGAGAAAAAAGCTCCTTTCCCCTCTGCGACTCCTGTTTAAGAGGCAGATTAACCCCACCTAACTTCAGTCCTTGGTGTATGTTGTACATCACAGTTCCCCACTAGTCAGGGGGTTCACAACGTCCAGAAGCCAATTCAGTCCAACCTAAACTATTTCTACTGTTTGTTGGCATTTTCCTGGAATACTTCAAGCTACTGAATCACCAAATGCATCCAAATACTCCACTTTCTTTCTGACATTTTCATTCTCCTGTTGTCAGGACTGTAAGGGACCTCCAAGAGGTGAAAGAGGGTGTTTGCCTCCAGGATCAGAGGTGGCCCCTGTCCTCTACACGATACCAGCAATATTCATATGTGAAATGGGAAAAATAAAGGCACATGTCTTGGTAATGCCAAGCCACGAATATATCTGCAACACGGGAGATGAAGCAGTGTTAAAACCTGTTGGAATATTAACTCCTGAGTAACTAGATAAAAATCTTGCAAGCTGATGCCTTCAACCCATGCAGCAAAGCTTGCCCTAAGCACTGCAAGCCACCTAAACCGTTCAGTTTTAATTAGGTGGGTTAATACCGGGTTGCTCTAGACACGCGAGCGAGGGCCCCTCTGCAGCGCTAAGAAACCATCAGGGACCTCATGGGGAGGCAGCCCAGGCCGCCCAGCTCTGAGGCTCTCACAGTGTGAGAACAAAACTCACTTTTAACATTTAAACCTTCCAGGACGTTAATGCGACGCGCATGAACCCGAGCAGGACACTTCCCTGCAAATCGCAGAAGCCAAGAAGCCGCTTCCCTAAATTTCCATCGAGTTCTATGAATCCCAACAATACGGCCCTTCCCAAAGACAGGCAAATTGTGCGGTGCTGATGCGGCCCCAATTTGGTACCATTCAGCTTGGAATTGTGCAAGCCCATAGGTTTCTCAGAGAGCACAAATTCCATGAGGGAAAGAAGCAGGAACATCCAAGGGCTGCCAGCTCACCGGTAAGGAGCTGTTTTCTGCCTATCAAGGTATTTTCTCGGGATGGCAGGGGTAGGGTTTTATATTTAAGCATTAAAGGGCACACTCAGACTCTCGTATCCTATTTACTGAAGTGCACCACAAACTGGAGGGGGAATAATAAATATTTTTCCAGTCTGATTTAAGTACAGCTACAGCAGAGAAGTTCCAGTCGAAAAACGGCAATAATGTAATAAATAGATAAATAAATAATAAACTAAAAATGACCTAGCAGGAACAACGGAGCATTATTGCCTTCGGTGGCTTCTGGATGGAGCCCAAGGAGCCCAGGGCCGGCGAGGATTGCCGTGTCCCCGCGGAGGATCCGACCGGGAACGCAGCGGAGCACGGGGAGGGCTCCCCCTTCCCTCCTCCGGAAGCGCGGCCAACGGAGCCGAGCCGGGAGGTGAGCCCGAGCAGCAGTAACTCTGCCAACTCGAAGGAAACGTCAGGGGCTGGAGAATTTCCTCACGTGTTTCCAATGTGGTTTTTTTTTAATGCATTTTATTGCTCATCTGCCATGCAGATCAAAAACGCTGGAGGGATTCCAACTATTTCACACAGAATCTCACACTCCAGGCTGGCTGCAGCCCCAAAGCCTGAGTTTCTTCGCTTGAAATACTGCCCAGTGTTATTTTGGGATGTGACCTGATAGCGGAAGCCCACGGGGACCCGGAGACGATAACCGTTCCAGCTGCGCCTGGTTGCCCAAGCGGCGCCGATGCCAGCGCGGGTTTGTGAGCGCTGCTGACGAGCGGGCACTCGTCACACCTCCTGCTCACACCACAACAAAACCATGCTGGAAAAGTGGGAAAAGAGGAGCACGAGCCGGCACCCGACCGAGGGGCTGCGGGGGAAAGGGCTGCGGGCCCCAGCACGGCCCGCACAAGCTGCAGATGGTGAGTGCGCTTCTATAGGAAGGGGACCCACTATTTACCTCTCCAGTACGAGTTTTGTTATGAGCAAACGCGGAGATGAAAGAAGGAGAAACGCTGGAGATGAAGGAAAAAGCCCCCCGGGGGAGGGCAGATCCACAGTGAGTGCCCTGGCCGGCTCCAGCGCGCTCGGGAACGCCGGGAAGAGGAAGGAGGGCGCTGGGACGGAGCGACCCGCGACGCTCTCCCATCGCTCCGGGAAACGCGGAGCTGGGCACGAGCGGGAGCTCGGAAAGCGGGCCAAGCTCACGGATTCCGTCTAGGCGCTTGTGAGCAAACCCAGGGAACAACGGCTACGTTTCCTCTCCGATCCTCTCCAAAAGGGGAAAAGCCTCCTCGCGGCCTCTGACTAATCGCAACACCTACTTTCTATTGCAATTTCGTTTTCTCTGCAGGAGCTTTTCCACTGGTTCGAGAACTATCAACACACACACACAAAATCACTCGCTTGTCCTTTCCTTCCCCTTCCTTTCCACACCCAAAATACTTCAAATCTGCTCTCACAAAAGCGCCAAATCCGTCTTCCTGGAGGCATCCCAACAAGGGCCACGTTCCTGTAAGCCCGGGTCACCCTGGTTTCATTTCGCTGCCACGTTTCCTGAACCACCAGCACGTCCCACGACACCAAACACGGGTTCCTGGTCTGTCAGGATGCTGCCGTGTGTCCTGGGCGGGAATGTAAGGACCTACCGGAGCCACGAGAACGACCACAACTATCCCACAGCCAAAGCACATTTCCACAAGTCCTTCCCTACCCCAAAACACACAAGTTGCCCCAGAAGAGCCAGGATTCGGCTTCTCCTCCACGACCGGATGCTGTGCGGATGGGAACAGTCACTGTCCAGCCCCCAAAACTCCTCCTGGATGATGGTCGTGCTCCGTGCACGCACAGGTTGGACAAGAGACAGGGGAGGAGGACGGACACATGCAGAATCTCTCTCCAATAACACCATTCTCAACCTAGAATATTTCTGGAATTTAACACGAACTCAAAGATCATGTTCAGCATTTTGCTCCTGTCTGCTTTTTACCCTTCATACCTGCTGGGGGAGTGGGGTAGAAGCCAAAAATACCTATTTTTGAGCTGCAGTTTTGCCTGTTATTTATTTTGGGTTTATGCGTGCGCAGGAAGCGTGCTCAACCACATTCCCAAGATGAATAAAAAGTGATGAATTAGCACCAAAGCCCAGCAACATGAGCTGGTGCCTCCTTGACCACGTGGAGCTTTCCACGCCACTGCCATAACTCCCGCTCTCCTAAGCATGGAAAAACCGCGTTGGAGCTTCACAGGGAAGACAACTTTCTTTTGGCATAAGAAACAGGGACTGCATAGAAGAAAACTCACTACCAGAGGGTGGTCTGCATGGTGCACTTCTTCCATGCCTTTGTGGGAGCTGCAGGTTCACAGGGACCAGAAGGAACATAAAATTGTAATTATATAAGAAGAATCTCTGCATTTGCCCCTCAGATATGTCTGTGGAAATTCAGCCTCTCCTGTGAGCAAGGACCACATGTGAGTGCCTGCAATCTGAACGCTTCTTGTGCTCTGCATCGAGCTCTTCCGCGGACAGATCTAAGATCCTGCTTACAAAATTCACCATGTGCAAAACTGCTCTAGTCCTACAACATGCCCCTTATTTCCTCTATTTTTAAAAGACTGCTTGCAGGAGTAACTAACAGACTTTTGCTACTTCAAGGGAAAAACATCAGCCCACTAAAACAACCACGGCTTTAGACGGAGTCCATATTCCCTTCCCTTATGAGGAGTTTAAGCTTCTCTCGGGCATCCGTGCTGACAACTACCAACCTAAGATGGGGACTAGAACGTGCAGGAGAGATTCGCCCAGTTTCCTTGCTCAAAAAAAGCAGCTGAAAAGCTCATTCTTCCAGGCTGGCTTTAGACAAACTGGGGGAAGCTGCGGGCTCTAGCTGCACTGCAGGAAAAGGAGCGCTCGGAAAGGAGGCTGGCAGGAGGAGGGGCTCGGCGTCACACGGGAAATTTCACTCGGATTGCAAAAATAAGTCGCTGTTCTACCCACCCCGGTAAACCGAGGCGAGCGCGGCCGCTTGGCGGAAAGCGGCTACGGATGGAAAGGGAGGAAGGTGGAGGGAAGCGCTGCCGGCGTCACCGCGTTCCTGCAACGGGAGCCCGTGCAGCAGGGCCAGCTCTGCTGCTGCAGCAGCCATTGATTTTCAGAGGTCGATACTCCACTCCCACAGATCTGCTCGGCAGGAGCTTTAATCACATCTCCTGCTCCCCTCCTCCTCTTCCCCTTCAAATAAAATTAAAAATGGAAAAAACGGGGCCTTTCCTCCCCCTCCAAACACCGAGCAGCCTCACGATCCCCACATTCTCGCTCTGCCCTCGGAGAGGGGAGACGCGAAAGCTCGAGCTGCCGCCGGAAGGATGGAAGGAGGAACGCTGCAGGGAAACCCACCATGGCAAGGCCGGCGTTCCCAGCCGGCTGCCCCACTCTTGTGCAGCAGCCCAGAAAATTAAACAGCAGCAAAACTCTGGGGAAGGTGCTTCCCTTGCAATCCTTTGTGAGCCAGCTCGGCTTCTGCAGCATTCCCAGGTTCATCTGAGCATTAATACAACACGGAGCATCCCAAGTAACGGTGGGAACGCTTCGGGTTCGCTTTCTAGCCTGGCGACACCAGGGCTAATGTTAAAGTTGGCCCAAGCACCCAGCAGAAGGGATAAAACCTCAAGTTTCAGTGACCCTGATCCCGTGACGAGCTGCAGGAGAGCAGCAGGCGGGAGCCCTGCGCAACGGGCAGCGGCCAAGGACGGTCTCAGCGGCAGGGATTTCCCTTGGAAGGCGACTGGGGTGGGCGAGCCCGACCCGCTGACCACATCAATCAGAAGGGCTGGTCCGACACGAGGCCTCGAGAAGGAAAGCGCAAGCGCGAAGCGCGGCCGGGGCTCAGCTGACAGACCACAACCTGTTTGGTTAAAGAGCTTCAGGGTTTTTCTTGCCCAGAGGTTTTTCTTTTCTGGGTGTTCTTCCACTGCAGCCCATCGGCCCAGATGAGCCGCAAAGGGAACCGCGGCGGAGGCAGGAAGCTCCATCCTCTTGCCAGCCGTAAGGATGTTCGGATCCCGCAGCAGCGCTTCCTCTGCGAGGCACCTTCCAATCTCTGCTGTGTTCAATTTAGACTCCGGAGCGTTTAGTCATCCCAGCATGTGATCATGCCACCATGCCAACCACACGAGTTTGGGTGGGCAAAGCAATACAGCAAAGGCAGGAGTTTAAAATAGTTTTAAGAAACACGAAAGACACCTGTTAAAACCAGCCTTGTGGATTTTAAGACAACTCAGCTTTTGGCGTTGCCATCAGTCTCTTTGAGGCAATTAAGGGAATGGCAGAATTAATTTCTAACGAAGCATAAGGAAGAAAGTGATTTGAGGTGGGAAGCAGCTTTGCGAAGGCAGCGGGTACCTGCAGGCCTGATGGAGCTGGCAGCTCCCTCGCCAAGGGCTGCCGAGGAGCCCGCTGGAAGCTGGCAGCCCCGGCCCCAGCGCCGCCAAGGCCTCGCACGTGGGCTTCCCTGGAGCAGCCGTTTTCCTGGGCACATCTGTCCTACACAACGTGCCGCGCTCCGGGGCCGCTGGCCTGGATGGAGCCGAGTTGAGGACGCATTAAAAAAACCCACGGGGTTTCTCCTCTCGCCACAGCTCAGAGCAACAAGTGCGTGCAAGGAGAGGCAGGCGAGGTTCTATTTTTCCAAGCTAAGACTCAATTAAAAGGGAAAAAAAAAAAAACCCAACACACAACCGCCCCTGCAGTTCCAGCTCGGGGCTCACTGGAAACCCCCGTGCAAACCTGCACCTCGGCGGAGGCGGCAGCAGCGGGGCCGGACGAGGTGGGATGAGCCGGCGCCGGGGCCCATCCGCCCCTCCGGGGGGGGCA
>NW_010584436.1:133133-156002 GCF_000705375.1 Tinamus guttatus | reverse complement strand
ACAGAACCAAGTCTGTTTCTCATCCCACCCACAGACACCCCAAGAGCCAAGCATGACTCTTGGCACACCTTCACACTTCCCTTGGCATGCTCTTTGCAGCCTCACTCCAAATGGGGCTCCACGCTTCCTCCATCTCTTTAACCCATGCTATCAATAATGCACAACTCCAGCATTTCTTCAGAAAGACCCCACCAATCCGGTTCCTCAACTGGACCACAAAGTGGGGCAAGCATGCGTATTGGCATAGCTTCACACTTCCCTTGGCATGCCCTTTGCAGCCTCACTACAAATGCGGTTCTACGCTTATTCCAGCTCCTAACTCCCTGCTATCATTAATGCACAACTCCAGCATTTCGTCAGGAACACACCAACAACCCTGCTTCTCATCCCGACCACAAAGTGGGGCAAGCACGAGTCTTGGCACTGCTTCACACTTCCCTTGGCATGCTCTTTACAGCCTCACTCCAAATGGGGCTCTGCGCTTCTTCCCTCGCTCAACTCCACGCTTGCTTGCATTAAAGCGCGCTTCCAGCATTCCTTTCGGCAGCACAAAAGAATCAAGCCTGTTTCTCATCCCAGCCACAAAGTGTGCCCAGCATGATCCTTAGCACTGCTTCACACTTCCCTTGGCATGCTCTTTACAGCCTAACTCCAAATGGGGCTCTACGCTTCCTCCTTCTCCTAACTCCATACTATCACTAATGACTAACTCCAGCATTTTGTGAGGAAAACACCACCATCCCCCTTTCTCACGCAAACCACTAATTGTGCGAAGCATGTATCTTGCTACAGCTTCACAATTTCCTTAGCTGGCCCTTGTAGCCTCGCTCCAAATAGGTCTCTAAGCTTCCTCCATCTCCTAGCTCCGTACTATCACTAATGTGCAACTCCACCATTTTTTGAGGAAAATCCCTAACCTTAACCCTAACCCTAACCCCTACCCTAACCCTAACCCTAAACCCTACCCTAACCCCAACCCTAACCATAACCATAACCCTAAACCCAACTCTAACCCAACCCTAACCCTAAACCCAAACCTGAACCTTAAAACTAACGCTAACCTTAACCCTAAAACCTAACTCCTAACCCTTACTCTAACCACAGCCCTAAAACCTAAACCTAACCCTAACCCCTAACTCTAAACTAACAGTAACTGTAACCCTAACTCTAACCCCAAATGGCTTAACCCGAAACCCTAACCCTAATCCCTAACCCTTACCCTAACCGCTAACCCTAGCCCTAACCCTAAACCTAACCTCTAACCCCTATCCCCTAACCCTAAACTCTAACCCTAACCATAACCTTTAACCTAAACCCTAAACCTAACCCTAACCCTAAATCCTATAACCTAACAATAAACCTAACCCTAACCCTAAACCCTAAGCGTAAACCCTAACTCTAACAACCCTAACCCTGACCCTGACCCTGATCCTGATCCTAAACCTAATGCTCTAAACCCAACCCTTACCGTAACCCTTAACTCTCAACCCAACCCTAAACCCTAAACTCTAAATGAAAGTTCACTCCTGACCCTACCTAACCTAACCCGAACCGGAAATCGAACCTTTTCCCAACCGTAAAGCTTACCCCAAACAATCTCCTGCCGTGGCCCAGGATGCCCCAGTTCCCAGGGGATCCCAGTGTCCTTCTCCTGTCCCAGGTATCACGTACATACAAAGACCTTGCAGTACTCAGGCTAGAGAGGAAATTTTCTTTACTGCATTTAACAAAGAAACCCTTGCTCACATATAAGGCCTCTCTCTGACCTGCATTTTCACTCTGACATCATTCTGGCTCCTCCAGTTTCCCTGTGATTTCATCCATCACTGAGCAGCAAAGAAAAATGGTCCAAAGGCATCTCCTGCGAAGTGAGGGCCCTTGTTGTGTGGGCAGTGGGGTACCCAGGGTGCTGTGGTAAGTATGAGCAAGGGGAGGCACAAAGCAAAATGCTCTCTCTGGCTTTTCCCCAGGACTGCTTGCATTTCTGGTCTCTGGTCTGTTCTGGTCAGGGCTGCCCAGAATGCAAGGAGGGAGTCTTGGCTCAGGCCATTCTGATGAGACTGTGGCTGGGTTGCAGTGATGAGTCCTAATCCTCTGAAAGGGTGTTAGGGACAGGAACTCCTCAGTCTGAGGATGTTCAGGTCCACCGTGAACAGAAAAATCTTGCTTCACCCATGCTGAACCTCCACTGAGCTCTGCTGTGTGTGTAGAGGGCAAGTCTGCATTGTTAGAGCCCTTGAAGGCAGATGGAGGCTAAAAGGAGAGAGAAAAGAAACTCATCCATGCAGCAATGGCTTGTGCCGTTGGGAATAGTGATGCTGTGGGACAACTGAAAAGAAAAGCACTCCAGATCTCGAGCAGGCTGCCAGCAACCCCGAGTCATGAGGGGACAGTGTCTCCTCTGCCTGCAATGTCTTTTGACGGACAGGCATTCTCTTTCTTCCCTGAAGACATGGGCATGAGATCATGGCAGATGGCCATTAGCTCACTGCATACAAGAAAGTTTTGCCTATTGAGGCCAGGTCCTGCTCTTCTCTCTCTGCATCCATGCACTGGGGCACATACTGCTACGCTGCTGACCAGTGGGGGAGAGATATCAGACCCCAGGCAGGAGTCAGTTACATTTGTCATTGGCTGGCAGAAAAGGAGAGGCCAATGAGATACCTCAGGCATCAGACAAGAACTACCCAGCCCTGAGATACCATGTGGGATGCTTACCTCCAATGTCTCTGACTCAGTGTCCTCTGTCTCCCAGGCCTGGTGCACGAGGAAGGCCACTGCTACAAAGAGAGGCAGACCCATTGATTCTCTGATCAATGGGGAAGGGTTAGGGCTAGGGCTAGGGTTAGGTAGGTGGATACTGGCATAATACCCTGGCCAGCATAATGCAGGCACCTGAGGATGAGTGTCAAATCCAAAGAGTCCAAAGAAATAAGCGGAAAAGGTGTGTCAGATCTGTTATACCATATTTGGCCCATGGCTGGAGGTTGCCCATGTCATAGACTTTATCTCCCTCCATGCTGTGCGGTATATGGCAGTCCAAACTCACACCTTTGGTACACTAAGCAATAAAGCCAGGGGAAAAAAAAGAGAATAGCTGTGAGTGTTTGTGGAGAACACTGAGAGATAGAGAAGACTGCAGTGAGCTCACTGCAGTGAGCCACATGTCCCCAGGGTACCTGGGCACATGTGTCAGCTCAATAACCTCCCACAGGTGAGCATCCCTCCATGACAAGGGCTTGCTAATGATCAGTCCTACAATCAAAGGCAAGCACTCACCCTTGTTTTCTTGCTGGAGAAGGGAGAGTTGATCAGTACCAAGCAACAAGGGCTCAGGGTGCCTGAAGGACTCCGCAAGCTCGTATAGTGGTTCTTCCCTGGTACTGTCTGCTGCAGCCCCTAGCTGTGGTGATGACTCTCTGGGAGAAGACACCTTCAGCTTCTCCCCAAAGCTGTCCTTTTGCTCCAGCCTTGCTCTGGCCTCAGACACAGCCATGCACATAGTCTCAACCCATGGCTGTGCCAGCAGCTGTGAGCCCATCTCGGACAGAAGTTTTGCACAAAATGACAGCACTATGCTGGGAAAATCAGCATTGTTGTCTGAATCCTGGCACTCCTTACAGAAGGGCACCACAGCCTGCATATGAAAGAGCTCCTTTAGTACAGCACTGACAAAATTAGTGAGGGTGAAATCTGAGGGTGCAGGTGCAGGTGAGGAGTGGTCAGAGGGTGAGGGGAGAGTCAGAGAAAAAATCCCTGCCATGATGGTTTCAAGGATATCACGTGTTGCCTTGGCAGAAATGGGACTGAAATCTTTTCTCTCGTGGTTGGGCAGGTCAGTCTCTTGTGCAGGGCTTTCTGCAACTGTCTTTGGTGGCAGGGGACTACCTGGGGCAGAGGGTGCCATTTCCCCAAGCGCCTCTTCATCCAGTTGCTCCATGATTTCAGCCCACATTAGAGAAACCAAATTGTCTATTGAGGCAGTTGTGGCTCTGTTGGTATCAGTATTTGATGAAGTTTTGGAACTGTGGCCTTGCCAAATGTCAAGTGAGCAACTAGTGTTGGTGGTCCACTTGATCTCCTCAATGGGAGGACCTTGCTTGTCAGAAGGCTGTAGGTCCTTGTGTTGGGATGCATGTGACTCATGTAACTGTGTTTCAGTGAAAGAGGCTATGGTGTTGCAGCATTGTGTTTCGGTGTCCCTGGCAGAGGCCTGTTGGGAAGCTGGTCCTTCACTAACTTTTTCTTCTTTGCATATGTATTTTAAGTCTTTGGTGGCATCCAGAGGGTTTGGGGGCTGTAATGCCCTTGCCTCAACTGTGCAGGCTGACAAAGTCTGTGCATGCTCCTTGTATGTCAGCCTACCTGGGTCATCCCTTTGGAAATTCCTTGCAAATCTGGAGGCACAGGAGGACTTCGTTGTAAGCTTCTGTTGGAGGGGTGGCAGGGTTCTCCTGCAGCCACGGCCTTGCCAGGCAGGAGCCTTCTTCCAATCACAGACCAGGTGATCCACAGTTTTGGACCTCATGGCTACTTCACTGGTCCTGTTCTCTGTCTCCAGACTGATCATTGCCTGATCAGTGAGCTTGACCTGCATGGCTCTTTGGTGCCTCAGTGCTTTTTGAAGCATACCTTCCTTAGGGCAATCATGTTCTAAGAAGGCCACAGTTCTCTTGCAAAAGGTAGGTAGTCTTGGGCAGATATCTTGCATAGCATTTTCCATTTTGCTCAGACTATCCTGAGGCCCATGGAGAGAGTCTGTATCATAAATTCTGTGACTGAGCACAGTTTCTACCATAGGAAAGTCTATGTGCTGGAACTCACCTACAGAAGTGAGGCCTGGGGCTGTGTGGATGGCCCACTGCGTCCTGCCTGAGTTGCTCACTGACTTCTTCCATCTTGTGCCTGGGGGTGCTGGAAGTGCTGAGGGATTGGCCCATGATCTGGTGGTCTCTCCAGAGCCACAGTCAGATGGATGGGAGATATTCATCACCTTGACTGCAGACTCTGTGATCATGCTCTCAAGTCTCTGCTTCACTTCTTCCAGGCTGTCATTCTATGATAGAAGGGAAAGTCAATGCCCAAGGTCCTTTGTTCAGGCTTCCCATCCAACAAACCTCTGGCAGCCCTCACGAGCCCTGGTGGCTTCAGTCATCCTCACAGCTGAGTTTTCTCAGACCAGTAAAGCTGGGAGAGCACATGTTCCCACAGGGCTGAAAGGGAGCGAAGGCATCTCCCCAGGAGTCGCCATAGGACAACCTTCCTGAGTGCCAAGTTTGGTTGCTCTTGAGTGGGTCATCCTAGTTTCTTTGCAGGCAGAGTCTTTGCATCCCAGAGGAGCTGGAGGAGGCAGCTCAGCCATTTTGAGAGCCTGTTTTTAGGCCTTGGTCAACAAATCGGTTTTGGATATGTCCCCAAGGGAGGGCTGGAGGGGTCAGGGTGGTAGGGAACCAGCCCCAGCTGGTAGCTGGCCACAGCTGTCTTTGGCAGGCCCCAGCTAGGAATCCAGAGAAAGAAGCAGTAATAGCATGCTTCTGTGGGCCTGGTTGGTCAGCCAATTCTGTGCCCACATGATGCTTGTACCTTGCACCGCTGCATGAGGTGTATTTGCTGGAAGGACTATTTTTGGTGGCTGGAAACCACAATTGTGCTGAGCTTAGACCTCACTGCTCTTCCCGGGGACTTGACCTTGGGGCTGGGACAGACACAGGCATAAACAGTGTTGGTGCAGACTCAGGCTTTAGGTAAATCACCCTGCGCACAAAAACTGTTTGCTTTCCTACCCCACTATCAGGCATGTAATGCTGTCGTCTGAAGCTTTGGCTATCTCTGTGCGCGAAGAAATCAGGCTGCTCTGGGCTGAACTGCTGTTTATGCTGTGTCACAGCACGCTCACAGGTAGGATCATGAGTTTTGAAGGCAGAAGGAGGCTGACAGAGCTGGAAAAAAAAGAATCAAATCTTGGCAATCAGAAAACCATCTACTCATGCTTTCATAACAAGATGGGTGGTATTTGCAAAGGTGAAGGGGTGGGCCAGAGGGGCTCCAGGCTCAAGCAATTATATATGTAGCACAGATAGACCTGGTTAATCTTTGTGGTGCTCCTGAAAGAAGGATTAGACATCTGCCTTACTTCTCCTGTGTTATCCTTGCAGAACTACTGCATTGCCTTCTCTGGTGCCAGGCACTGAAGCAAGTTTCTGGGAAGGGGGCTGTTAGTAATGCTGTGCTCTGCAACTGCTTTTCATCTGCCACTTCCCAGGTCTCAACTTGGACCATAGAGCTGACTGTGGTAGTGGCTGCTCTACAGAGAGGTCACAGGGGATTCTGGGGTCACCTAGATCATTACTACCAGTCAAGCAGAGCCCAGCTGCGGAAGCCCATCTTCACTGCCAATTCCCACAAATAGAAGAACTCGGAGAGCCGCTGGGGGATTGCTGAGACTGAGGCACAGTCATACTTTAGAAACAGACAGATCCTTCCATCAGCAGGAGCTGCAGGGCTCGCAGGCTTCAGCATCTGTGCTCCCTTCTTGCCAGCCTCAGAACAGAGAAAGCTAGCAGAGGAGCAGTATGGCAGACCATGGGCACCACGTCTAGTGTTTCCACTGGGCATAAATGGTTGTCAGGTAAGCCCCAGCTTACAAGTATGTCTTTCCCATGAATAGTGCAGCATTGCTCTGCTCAGGGGCATGAGTAGAGATCCTCTGCTTTCTTCCATCACATCCTATAAGGTGACCTGCAGGTAAGTGAAGAAGTGACCTCACTGCCTTTGTGTTGTACCTTTGCACTCCTGGTTACCAGGTTCTGGGAGTTGCTTGGTGCAAGGATTGCAGGCAGCCTATCCTGGTGGGACAACTCCAAGGGCTGGTCATGTTGCATGGCTGCCAGCCAGTTTATGGGGTGCACCTGCAGGGACAGAGTGGGATTCATCACTAACACAAGTGGCCTAAGGAGGACAGCAAAGGAAGGCTGTGTTTCACAGGAAGCCGTAGGTCCAAACGCACATGGGCTATGCCAGCTTCCTCTGGTCTGGGGCACCTGGCACTGCTTGTGTACCCTAGGACTGGCTAGAGGGGAAAGCACTTGTTCAGTGTGTGTTTGTGCTTGCATGCATGTGTGTGCATGTGTCTGTGAGCAGGAAATATTGCACCCCTCCCAGGCACGGGCTCAGGGTTTCCCTGTCTCATTTCAGATACCCCTTGACACCTTCCCAAGCCTCATTGTGCAACCCTGGCCTTGCTGCCCACTAAGCATCCCTAGGGCTCACCACTCTGCCTGTTGAGGAATTTCTCAGTCTGTCAGTTGGCTGTTGGCGGGTGTGCACTTCCCGGGCCATGGCAGGCTGAAGGACCCTCTGTCAGTGCCTGTCACCTTTTAGCCCAAAGAAAGAGAGTTGCCCCCTGTGGCACAGCTGCCTTGCTCCAAGTGGTGAACCTGGCACCCCAGCTGCACAGAGATGCGGTTGCCATGGGAATACTGGGGCATTGCCCAGCCTTTGAATTCCATCACAATGCCCCCATGCCAGGTGGCCAACACACACCTCCTTGGTGTGTTGGAGGTGGAGATTTTTATGATCTGTAGAGTCATAAAAATCTCCTGTGAGAAGCAGAATGCAGAAAGATGTTTGCCTGCCTGGGCTGAGTGATAAGGAGACCAGAGGCAGCTGCTCAGCCAGGTTCACGGCCAGCCTCCTCCAAAAACCAGTTGAAGCCGGCTGCTCAACCGAGCTTGTAGTCAACTTAACCACAGACATCCTCCAAACTAGCTTTGGAGGTAAAACACTCGCAAGAGAGGAAGAAGATGAGGAAGGCGGGACCCTCAGACTGAGGGCTGGGACCCCCTACTGGTATGCGTGCCTGCATACCCAGGAGGAAGATTTGCACAACTAAAGGCAAAGTTTGCCCCCCTACCCTGGCCTGCCTCCTGAGTCGTACTGACCCTATATGCCAGGATGCACCGGGCATAAAGAGGACATGGCGGAGAAAGGGGGATAAGGAGGAATTCCTAACTCTGAGGCCTATGCTGTCTCCTCGGGAGCTGGTCAGCAACTCTCTCTCTCTGATTCACCAGCTCGAGAGGATGTTCGGTTCCAGTATTCCGCTGGCAGGTATTGCCTTATGAGTAATTATCCATACTTTGTTTCTTTTATGTGTTTTCATCTGAATAAATGCTTGATGTTGTCACCTCATTCTGTGTAATTATTGCTGAATCCCAAACACTTGGTGAGATTATTTTGGTGTTACTTGTTTGGGGCTTGTGCAGATGTGCCACCTGATGTCTATGATCTGCTCTGAGCAAAGAACCGTGCTTTGAGGCCCCTGGGAACAGTCCCAGGATAGCAGCTACTTTTCCCATCCAGAGCCAGAGCCCTTAGAAAATAAGAAGGCAGTGCTCTGGATGCACTGCTGGTGCCATGATTGTCCAGCAAAGTCCTTCTGCAGCATGGAATGGCTGATATCCATGGCACAGGTTGGGCATTGGCACCTGCTCAGGGCCAACCAGCAGTGCCAGTCAAAGCCTGTTAAAGTGCAGGGAGTGGATACAAAGCTGGGTTCTGCATGGGCATGGCTGGGCCAGTGGACACAGAAGTGGTGTGGAGCAGGTAGGGAGATAGCATTGCTGGAGTGGCTGCTGCACTGCTACCACAGGGGCTTCACAGTATGTCCCTCGACAACCGAACGCTTATGGGTGTGTGGGGGCACTACATGGGCTGCTCTTGGTGACTGTGTCCCTAAACTAACAGCTGATGTGGCATTCCCATAAAGAAATCAAGAAAGATGACTGGCAGCTAAATTCAAGGAATAACCACAGGGTTTTGGAGAAAAGGAGAAATAAACTGGAAAAGAATCATAGAATCATAGAATGCTTAGGGTTGGAAGGGACCTCTAGAGATCATCTAGTCCAACCCCCCTGCATACGCAGGGTCACCTAAAGCACGTGGCACAGGACTGCATCCAAGCGGGTTTTGAAGATCTCCAGAGAAGGGGACTCCACAACCTCTCTGGGCAGCCTGTTCCAGTGCTCTGTCACCCTCACTGTTAAGAAATTTTTCCTTAAGTTCCTACGGAATTTTTGGTGCTTCAGTTTCCGGCCATTTCCTCTAGTCCTATCAGTGGCCACCACTGAAAAGAGACCAGCACCATCCTCTGCACTCCCTCCCTTGAGGTATTTATATACACTGATGTACAAGAAGTTGAAAAGATGCATGAAATTGTATGAAACTCAGCAGTGAGGTGATATTTAGTAATGCCCCAAGTGAGAAGGCTCAACAGTACATGGGGCTTCTGAATTACTGCCCTCCCAGGCATTTCCAGGCCCCCAGCTGATCAACTGGTACATGTACTGTCAGTTACCAACTTCGGAGCTACTGCAGCTGCTTCACTCCAAGTTGGTCTTCCTAGGCAGGTGTCCATGCCTCATGCCTTCCCTTGAGCAGTGACTGCACAACATACGCTCGGGAGAGGTTAGCAAACCTGACGGACTCCACGGAGGCTTCCGCTGGCCCTGGGGTAAAAACAGAGAAAGGGAAGCAGTGAGAAATGCTGCAGTGCTTGTTGTGCAACGTAATCTCAGGCTGCTTTCTTCTTGCTAGACAGGCTGTGAGAGGGGCCCTGTAGAGAAAGGAGGTGGCACTGTGGACCCCTTCCCTCCGCCCCTCATCCCTCTCAGTTGAGGTGCGGCTGAGGCTAGGAGCAAGCAGACTGCAAGGAGGGTGCATGGAGGGGCCAGAGGAAGGCTTGTCGATGGACAGGCAGTGTGTGAGGACAAGTCAGGGACACCACCACTGTGGCTGCCTAAGAGGAGGTGCACAGCGACTGGAGCCCTTGCAAGAGATCCACCAGAGCTGAAGGGCCTTGTCATCCCGATGGCATGGAGGGAGGGGTGTGGCTTCTGCAGTGGCAGCTGAGAAGCATCTGCTGCTGGGACACAGAGGCCAAGGGCCTTGGATCCCTCAATGGCATGGCTTCCCCAAGGCAAAGGGCAATTTCCCATGAAATTCAGGGTGAACACAACTTCAGGGTGAACACAACTTACCAGCTGGCCTCCTGAAACGCTCCACAGGACTTGAGCTGCATGCCCACTGCTACCAGGAAGTCTGCCAAGGAAGAGAAGAGCCAAAAGGTGCTCCTGTGGGCTTCTGTGCAGGAAGCTTCAGGGGGGCTCCTGACAGTGGCCCTGGCCCTGGATGGAGGGCACAGCATGCCCACTGCTTCTCCATGCCCTTTCTGGTCTGCTCAGAGCTCTTGTTCTCCATGGCCCCTGCTTGTTCCCAGCCAAGGGAGGAAGCACTTCCTACCTGCTCTGCCTTGGTGCCCTCTGTTTCCATTAGGAAAATGCTCTGTGCACATCCTTGCTCAATGACTGATCCTCCAGATGTGGTGGGGATGGGGGCTGTTGTGCTGCTTGGGGAACCCTTCTGGTGGCATGGGTGTGCCTTTCTGCCTCAAGGAGATTGTGTGGTAGTCTTTCCTAGTGGAATATGTGGAAGAAGGTGTCCAGACTGTAAGAGAGCCATGAGGTACCACAGGTGCCTAGCAGCATCTTTGCTGAGAGTTGCCCTGGGTACCTGCCAGAGCCCAAAAGCTAGTCAGGCCCTGACTGACACCAGCAACCTTGCTTGGCTGGCATTGCCATCCCAGCTAGCTTGCCCCAGCTGGGTGGGCAAATGTTTCCACCCCCACAAAAGCAGGTGGCTGGTACTGGAGCAGGGCTGTGGGAGAGCTGACAGGGGCTTTCATCAGGAGAAAGTGTCACCATGGAACAGGCGCAGATGAGCAAGGCCAGCTCCCTTGGCAGGGCCAAGGACATTGCTCGATGGGACCTGGTGCCCAAGTCCTGACCCAAGCAGGACTTGCCTGAGGCTGCCACTCCACAGAGCCTAAAGTGCTCAGGCAGCCATGGGTGGCTGGGGGCTTTGGGCCAGGAGGCTTAAGGAAGGCAGGACCCTATATACTAAATAATGCTTGGAAAGCACAGATAAGATATATATATTTCAGGAATTATCACAAAAGACACTAAGGATAAAGAAAAGCAAGTTGAAGCTGCCTCTTCGGACATCTGGACTGCAATGAACCCTTTAGTCTGGGAGTGGAATTAGAGCCAGGTGCAAAGCCAGCAAGACGAATCACAGGATAAGATCTAAAGACTGATTGATGTAAATCATAGAATCTTTAAGGTTGGAGAGGAGCTCTAGAGATCATCTAGTCCAACCCCACTGCACACACAGGGTCACCTAGAGCACATGACACAGGATTGCATCCGGGCGAGTTTTGAAGATCTCCAGGGAAGGAGATTCCACAATCTCTCTTGGCAATCTGTTCCAGTGCTGTGTCATCCTCACTGTTAACAATTTTTTCCTTAAGTTCCTGTGGAACTTTTGATGCTTTAGTTTGTGGCCATTACCTCTAGTTCTGTCAGTGGCCACCACTGAAATGGACTGGACTTCATGGACTTCAGGAGGGCCAACAATGGACTTCAGGAGGGCCAATTATGGACTTCAGGAGGGCCAACTTTAGCCTCTTCAGAGACCTCCTCAGAGGAATCCCACGGGCTAGAGCTCTAGAAGGAAGGGGGGCCCAAGAGAGCTGGTTAGTTTTCAAGCAGCACTTCCTCCACGCCCAGCAACAGTGCATCCTTGTGTGTAAGAAGTGAGACAGAGGGGGCAGGAGATCTGTGTGGATGAGCAAGGAGCTTGTGGCAATGTTCAAGCAGAAGAAGGCAGTATACAGAATGTGGAAAAAAGGACAGGCTTCCAACCCTGGGAGAAATACAGGAACGTAGTCAGGGAATGCAGAGATGCGACAAGGAAAGCTAAGGCACATTTGGAACGCAATCTGGCAAGGGATGTTAAAAATAACAAGAAAAACTTCTTTAAAAATATTAACAGCAAAAGGAAGACCAGGAAAAACGTGGGTCAGCTGGTGAACGGGGTGGGTATCCTGGTTACAAATAACACAGAAAAAGCAGAACTAACCTGATAGCCTTCTATGATGGAATGACCAGCTGGATAGATGAGGGAAGAGTGGTGGATATCATCTTGACTTCACCAAGGCTTTTGACACCATCCCTCACAAGATCCTCCTGGGCAAACTCCGGAAGTATGGGATAGATGAGTGGACAGTGAGGTGGTTTAAGAACTGTTTGGATGGCAGAGCTCAGAGGGTGGTGATCAGTGGTGCAGAGTCTAGTTGGAGGCCCATAGTTAGCGGTGTCCGCCAGGGGTCAGTCCTCGGCCCAGTCCTGTTCAATTTATTCATCAGTGACCTGGATGAAGGGACAGAGTGCTCCTTCAGCAAGTTTACTGATGATACGGAACTGGGAGGAGTAGCTGATACACCAGAGGGCTGTGCTGCCATCCAGAGGGACCTGGACAAACTGGACAACTGGGTGATGAAAAACCTAATGAAATTCAACAAGGCCAAGTACAAGGTCCTGTACCTGGGGAGAAATAACCCCATGCACCAGTACAGGCTGGGCACTGACCTTCTGGAGAGCAGCTCTGCAGAGAAAGACCTGAGTGTCATGGTGAATGACAAGCTGACCATGAGGCAGCAGTGTGCCCTTGTGGCCAAGAAGGCCAATGGGACCCTGGGGCACATTAAGAAGAGCATCTCCAGCAGGTTGAGGGATGTGATCATCCCACTCTGTTCAGCCCTGGTGAGGCCACATCTGGAGAACTGTGTCCAGTTCTGGGCTCCACAGCACAAGAGGGATGTGGAGTTGCTAGAGAGAGTCCAGCACAGGGCAACAAGGATGATCAGGGGCCTGGAACATCTGCCCTATGAGGAAAGATGGAGGGAGCTGGGCCTGTTCAGCCTGGAGAAGAGAAAGCTGAGAGGGGACCTAATCGGTGTCTATAAGTACCTCAAGGGCGGTAGTGAGGAGGATGGTGCTGGCCTCTTTTCAGTGGTGGCCACCAACAGAACAAGAGGAAACAGCCAGAAACTGAGGCATCCAAAGTTCCACAGGCCCTTAAGGAAAAATTTCTTAACTGTGAGGGTGACAGAGCACTGGAACAGATTGTCAAGAGAGGTTGTGGAGTCTCCTTCTCTGGAGATCTTCAAAAACCCACTTGGACACAGTCCTGTGCCACATGCTCTAGGTGACCCTGCATGTGCAGAGAGGTTGGACTAGATGACCTCTAGAGGTCCCTTCCAACCTTAAGCCCTTAAGCATTCTATGATTCTATGAAATCAAATGGTATCTAACCTTTATACTCCGTTAACAACAATAATCAAGTAAAACATCTCTTTTACAATATTGGATTTGAAAGATGCTTTCCTTTGTATTGTATGGGATGAACAGAGTCAGAAGATGTTCGTTTTGGAAAGGGAAAACTCCATAACAGGATTCAAAATACAGTGGTGCTGGACCATGCTCCCTCAAGGGTTTAAGAATAGCCCTATGCTTTTCGGTAAAGTATTGGCAAAACTGTCACTCTTAGAGTGGTGTCTTTTGCTTTAGCAGTGCTCTTTGCAAGGTTGTTGAGAGTTGGCATACATGTGGAGCACAAGAATGGTTGGGAAGGGGAGATGTTGCAAGACGGGCAGCCTGGAGGTCTTGAGGCAAAAAAATGGCTTCCTGGGGATTTTCTCTTGGGCAGACCAAACGTGGCAAGAAAGCTCAAGGTCTACGTCTACTTGTGTGTACTGCCTTCATTTTAATACTTGAGTCTTGCAGGGGATATAAAGCAAGAAAAGCTTCTTTAAATACATCCATGGCTACTGGCCCAATGGAGGTCCTGTATGCAGTTAATTGTTGGGGGAGCTATCCTGGCATCTCCCACAGCTTTCTGCCTCTGGCAGGCATTTATTGTTGTGCAGCCACAGCCGATCATCTACTTTGCTACAAGGCGGTACCCTGAGGGCTCTTTTGATTCTGTGACACAGCCCCACATCCCTGCTAGCCCTCCGTTCCTTTCACCCAACCACTGTAAGCAGGGAACTCAGTCCCCAGCACTCTAGGCCTGGCCCTGCTCATCCCCACTGGGGCAAGACCTGATGCAAAACAGTCCTGACACACTTGCTCACATGCATCTTGCCCCTGCTCAGCAGTCCCCTTCCACCTGCCCCAGCCCCACTCTCTCTCTGTCTGTGAGAGAGCAGCAAGGTGCTTTCTGTGCATTTTTTTTCTTTTCCTTGAAATCTCTCTTTTGCAAATGTGAGTTCTTTTAGGTATTTCCTTTGTAGAAGCACACCCCTAAGACATTTAAGAAACAAGCTTTAAGTGTTTTCTTATAATACAGCATTCTGGAAAATAAAACGGCTCTCGCAAGTTACTTGTACTTATAAATGAAGCCACTCAGAGTGCTGGGTAAGCAGACAACTGTTTTCTTTTCCTTGTGGAGGAATCTGACACAGGTCTTCTTCTTTGGACTGTAGAGAACTGTACATTTTTAGCATAGAGAAGTGCTATACCAATTTTAGAGTCCTTATGCATTTGATGCAATGTTCAGTAGATGAGAGTTGTACCAATATCCCAATTCTATCCCGTTGCTAAAGATAGAACTCAAGCCATAAAATTGGAGATCAAGCTGTTTCTTATGTTTTAACAACTGCAGCCACAAAGTAAATGGATAATTGCTTTCAAGAAATGGAATTGGGGGATAGAGTAAAAAAGCAATGTATGAATTTCCCTGTGGGTTACCACCAAGTGGATGGACAGATGTTTGTACAATTCCCCTACCAAGGGATGCCAAGAGAGGCTCTGTGAGCTGAACAACAGCCCCCATTACCACGACATCCTCAGGATGACCAAAATTGTACAGGGCAGTACACAGCTGTTTACCTGCTGGTGCATACAAAGGTACCAAAGCCGAGCAGCTAAGATGTGCTGCCTCCTTTTGCTGTCCATGGATATCCCCATGGTTGACCACACTGCTTCCCTCTTGGCAAGCCTTCCTTTGCTCTTCCATGCCTCCCCCTTCCATACCACTTGATCCCAGCAATGGCAATACCAAAGAGGGGCCACAGTGTCACATCCTTTTCCTACCTGGTCTCTTGCAGCTTATATGGCAAGAGGAAAGCAGGCTAAGGTGAGGCTCAACAACAGACACAGTGGCCCTTCTCACCACTTCTCTTCTAATGCTTTTCCTAAGGGCAGGGGAAACCCCTATGGAGACCCTCAAGTCTCCTTAGAAGGTGTCATACAGCGAGCACCCACAGGAAGAGAAGAGGCATGCAAACTTGCCATGGAAAACTGAGTGGGAATGAAGCAGCTACCGCAGTCCCCGAGTTAACAATGGATGATACACATCCCAGTTGGTCAATACACATCCCAGTTAATCAGCTGGCGACCTAGAGATTCCTTAGCCCACTCAGAAACTTCCAAGAGCAGCTTTTCTCAGTCCATTCTCGAACAGTTCACTCCTTGCTCAGGCCAAACTCATTGGCAATATTACCATTCCTTCCCTTTCCAGGCTTCTGGCAAAGAAGGCATAGATAAGTCCCTTACAGTGTGCACTGGGCTAAGGGCTCCCACAAGTGCTTACGGGTGAGGGTTTAACTTAGCAGTTTAGGAAGTCAAGGCCCTGAGCAGGAGGCCAGGCCCAGGGTACAGGACTGGAGTTTGAAGTAGGGTTGCAAACCCTGCCCGAGTAAGGCTGAGGTCCTTGTATGGAAATTCTCACTGTCAAGAATCAAAAGTCCACAAAGGAGACAGAGGAGCTCTAAAGCTTTATTTGAATAAAGGGGGAGTCCGCTGGGGCATTCTGCTGTGGGGGTTTCTCAAACTGCTGGAGGATGCAGTCTCCTTTTATCGTGCTTTCCTGATCAAGATATGCCCTCTCCTTTTCCTCATTGGCTAAGGTACTCAGAAGTTGCAGACTTCCCGACCCGCCTATCATATGTTGCTCCTTGATTTATGTTCTCCCTCCCTGGTCAAATGTTGCATGTGTAATTAAAGTGATTTTTATGCTTCCCCTGGGTGGAAAAGTTAATATTCATTAGTTCATTACATTTATTCTACTAAGGGTCATTTGTTGATAAGATACTCTCTGCTACCCTCCTGTTCTCCCCTGAGGTCAACTGCACCCAATCGCATAAGCATGGCACAGCCTTCCAGCCTGTAGTCACTCATGCCATTTGCCAAAGCATGTGGAGTAACTTCCTTATTTGTAAAGACATAGACTTCTTTGTTCCTCTCATCCTCAATGAATATGCCTCTCACAGGTTCCGCATCAGCCACATTGCTATTGACCCCATGTCATCAAAATTGGGAATAAACCTCTTAACAGCAATACAGTATTAAGAAGCAGGCATTCTCTTTATTCTGGCACCAGATGTACGAGGGATTGCTCCTCTGCAATGTTACGTTTGTCAAAGTTTATATTCTCCCTTTGCATACATACGCACTAAAATTTCCCAGAACGATCGCACATAATCATTCTATTTCCTAGAACTAATTACAACATGCCCCACCCTCACACATATGTACCCTTCATCTCTTCAATGGGCCTTGGTGGTCTTTTGGAACCCCTAGTGGTTGACAGTCAGTGTCCTTTTGATAAACTCCTGCAGTTTCCCTCCATATGTGGTCTTGTTTTGGCACAGGCTGCTCTATTCAGCACCCTTGTTCAGTTTTGACTACTTTCAATTAGTTCCTCAAAGACATGCTTTCCCTTCCAAAAGAATGCTTTTAGCAGGCAGCGTTTGGGCTTGCTATGTGGACCCTGGCCTAGGCCTTGGCGTTAGTAGTTAGAGCCAGAAATAGGCCAAAGCCAAACCACACTCTCCTGAAGTGGGAAGAAGGGGCCCTATGCTGCTGTTCTTCCTGCTGCTGTGGTATCCTGTACTTCCTTTTTAACAGACCCTCTGGCCCTGTCTGTATATTGCCTCGGTGAAGCCTCGGCCTAGTGAGCCAAGTCTTGCTCTCAAAAGGTATAGGGAGGACCAGAGCAGAGGGACGTGCTGAAGCATGTGTCCAGGCGCCTGGTATGGACACGGGTAGGAAGATGCCAATCCTTTCCCACTGCAGCCCTAGCTGCTGTAGCTCAGTTGCTGACTGCACGGGATGCAGCAGGGAGCCCTGCTGCAGTCAGTGGGGCAAGGGCAGCACAATGAGGGCCAGCCCTTCTTGTGGCACGCCGGCAACAGCATCCTTAGAGCAGAAACCTACCCAGCCACGAGGGCATAGGGGAAATTCTGTGGACGCAAGGCTACAGTGGGCCTTCAGCTGGAAGAGACCATCATGTCCTCCAGGCTGCTGTGGCCTTAAGGGTCACAAAGGATTGCTGGCAGGGCCAGGACCTGCTGGACACTGAGGCTGAAGACACCCCCAAGCAAGCCACAGACACAATGGAGACATTGTAGTCACTGTGGGGCTGCTTCTGCACTGGTGGTGCTCAGCGCTGCCAGTCTGCACTTCCTCACCACCCTGGCAAGATGGTACATAGTCTGAAGCCAGGCCAAGGTGCGGTCAGCACAGTCAGCACTCTATCCCAGTCTCTCTCTGATGCTGAAAGGAACATGCATGGTGCCCCCCAGTTCCCCACTGCATATGTCCAACTACCAGATACTGGAGCAGTGCGAACAGTGGAGGAGGAAGGTGCCTTCTCAGGACAGGTGAGTTATACTGTTGTGTGCATGTGCCACAGCGGTTGTTCTCCTGTGCTCTCCATCAATGGCCATTGACAGCTGCTTGAGCACTCCAGGGTCTCTGCAGCAACAGCTGTAACAGCTACCATGGCTAGAGCTTGGGCACTGCAGGGCATGCCCTGATGGCCATCATGAAGGGAGATGGTCATGCCCAGCTGCATGGGCCCGGCATCGGCATTTTCGTATGAGAAAATTCCCTGGCTGCCCTACTGAAGCCCCACTCATGCCTTGGGTGGGCAGCATCTCTTCCGCTGCTTTCCTCAGGACCAGAAGAAGTCTCTGTGGAAGCCGTTAGGTTTCCCAGCCCCTCCTGACCACATACGGTGCAGCTATTGCCCGCAGGAAGGGAAGAGGAATGGATGCCCGCAGGAAGGGAAGAGGAATGGATAGCTGCCCAGAAGACTGACTTGGAGTGAAGCAGCCACTGCAGTCCCCATGTTAGCAATTGACAACACAGGTCCCCATCAATCAGCTAGGGGCCTGGAGATTCCTGGGAGGGCAGTGCTGAGTGCTTTGAAATTTCCATGGGCAACTCTTCTCTGCCTGTGTTTGAATGGTACACTCCTTGCTTAGGCTGAATTCCTCATCAATATGTTTCGCAACATCCCTTTCTTTCACAGCCCTCCATCAAAGGCCTTAAGCTCTAGTCTACCTCTTTTGAGGGCTCCATCCACTTGGCAGCTCTTCACACATCTACTTTTCTCATGCACTGGCTGAAAGAATATTACCCTTTTATGCCTCTTTGAATGTTTAAAGATGAGAGTGCCTCAGCTGGGGAAGGCAGACTTTCTAATCAAGAAATTAGTAGATTTTTGAGACACTAGTTAGCAACATGCTTCCTCACGCCAAGCCTAGAAATGTGTCCTTCAAAACAAAGCTAACACTAGTGAAATCTATAGCCTTTTGAGCTATCTGAAATACTACTCACCCTCATTATTTTGGTATCACTTAACATGGGGAAGAGCATTATTACCTTTGGCTTGTGCTGCTTAGCTGATCTGAGGCACCCTTGTATCTTTATAATACTCTTTTAAGATTCACACAGTGATGAAAGATGAGTCTTTCCTTAAGCTGCTCTTTATTAAAGCAAAACAAAACCAAACACCCAAAACAGGAATTATCTGTAAAGATATAAAATCAATAAGCACCAAGTGCTTCTTGCTTCCCAGTACAGTAGGACTCAGGAGTGACAGGTAAGTTTGGTGTTGATTTGTTCAGTACATTAGATCCATGGCTGCAGGCTTGACAATTTTGAAAAACACAGCAAATCCAACTTACCTGATATGTCCAAATTCATTTTGTTTGAACACATCTTCCTGTTATTTTTGATAAAAAATAGTGATTTCTGCTGACTGCAGAGCTGTAGCTGGAGGAACTAGCAGGCTCTTTCTGTATGCAGCTAGGTGTCTTCTGATGGGAGAGCTTTCTAGCAGCAGATGGGAAAGTGAGTCCAGGTGGTGCTCCTCTTCACAGTGTTCCCCAGGAAAAGTGTATCCTTCACTTTGGGTAATGGTCTAGTTAGACCGAAGTAAGTTACTTATTCTTCAGAGCTCATCTTATTACTTGTGGTACGGAAATGCCATAGGAGTACAAGTGCTCAAGCTGTATACCTAAGATTGAATAATGAAGCAAGGCAATGGTTTGCAATGCAGGTATTGATGTTTGTAGAAGGCAGAAAAGTTCACTTGTACCCTTTGCAATCGTTACGGTAACTGAAGTCCAAACGAGATCTTTTGTGCATCTCCCATCTCTTCAAATCCTGAAGCACAACTGTCAGTTGCAGTGGGAATTGGAAGATGCCTGTTTGGTGTTGCAGCTTAATTGACCTTCCACAGAACTACTCCTCTCATTTGCAAATGCATCCCTGCATTCTGTACATGGTCACTTTTGCCTGTTTTCTTGCCACCTTCCCTGCAAAGTGCTGCTGTTTGATTTTCCAGAAAGTAGGTTGCACAGTGTACACAAACCTGATCTTAAAGTGGCAACTTCATCCTCTTGTGGAATATCTGAATCATTAGAATAGGTGGAGAGATACTGAGACTACAGGAGCACAAGGTGAAACAAAACTGATCCTGAACGCCTTGACATATGGCAAGGGACAAGAAATAGAAAGGAAGGGTGCCACATTTAGTATTCACTGATTCCTTATTTCTTCTTTTGTGGTCATCCCTTTTGCAATTTCTAGAAGAGGAACTGTGGCTCACTGTAACAGATTCATACTACAGATAGCATGCCTATGTCTCTCTCCTGCAACAGAAAGATGCTCTAGCTCCTACCACTGTTGAGCCAAGGAAGAGGGAAGAGTGTCAAGCTATAAAAGAACCACAGTTCTTGCAAGCTAATTTTTTGACAGAAAAAAACCCACCAAACAACAACAACAAAAGCAAAACAGCTTAAATACAATGCTCCTCTCCTTTGCAACATTTCTTTAGCTTCAAAACAGTTGAAAATGCCTGCTGTACCTCTGTAGTTGTCCAATCTCCTCTGACCTTTCTGGCAGCCCAACCACCCTGTACCCAGCTCAGCTTCAGAATATAAATTTAAGAGTTGAGGAAGCTCAGAAAGTGCTGCCCAAGAGCTCTGCTCTAGATCTTTGGTTGTGAAATCCAGGCGGCTTGTTGTGCAGCAGGATTCAAACATCTCACTGTTTCAGGTGAGCACTCACAGCAGTCATAGTCCCTGCTCACTGACCTGTCCTTCCATAACCAGCCCTTGGTGTGCTCTTTTCAACCTGGTCAGGCTTCAGGGATGGTTTCTGCTGCTGTTTCATTTGCATTGACCAAAGTGTCCCTGTTTATCTCAGCATGGAGTCTCTTGTAGTCAGTGTTGAAGAAGATAACATAGAAGCAAGCCATGGCACTGCAGAGCCCAGCCAGAAGAAGTGTTGGGACTGCAAAAAAAAAGATAAATTTTCAGAGTGTAGATCTGTGACAACCCAGAGGTGTAGAGGCTTAGAAGTCAGTTCTCAATAAGCTGCAGTCTTAGTGAACTCCTCCCAAAGGCTGTCCCCAAGGTATCTGTGCAGCTCATAGTGGGGCAACAGCGGTTTCTTAAGAAACAAACGTTCTCTCACACACAAAGCGCATCAGATGAGGGCTTGAATGACATTTCAGAACACTTCCAGAATTCCTGTCCTGCTTGGTCACACAGACTGGAGGTCTTAATCTGGTGCACACAGTGTGTTTGCGTGTGTGGTGTGGGTGGGGGAGCTGGGAGCGTGTTGGAGGTTGGGGTAATGAAAACTACGAGAAAGACTTAATCAAAACACTCAGGCATTGTAAGAGAACAGGCCCATATCTGTGCTACAATATCTCCTTGCTACGAGGTCACCAGATAGGAAAGTGCAGCAAAGGTTCCTGAAAGAAGTTTTAATCTAAGAAAGGTTTGTGTCCTAAAAACATTTTTGATGGAAAATAATAAAAAAGAAAATTTAAAAAGGCTATGCATGATGGTTTGGAAGTAGTTCCAAGCATGGTCACAATTTCCTGCCTTTCCCCACAGATCTGACTGTATCAGATCAAAAATTAAGTAGTGACAGGTACCCAGTGATGAGATTCAGTTCAATTCTCACAAGATGAGCAGTTGGACACTTTCAGTGAAGCCATCTTATTTTAAAAAAAAAGCTTTTGAGGGAGGAGGGGAGAGTTGCCACAGTTATTGTGAAGCTATTGGTAACTCCGGAAGTATGGGATAGATGAATCAACAGGTGGATTAGGAATTGGCTGGATGGCAGAGCTCAGAGGGTGGTGATCAGCAGCGCAGAGTCTAGCTGGAGGCCTGTAGCTAGTGGGGTCCCCCAGGGGTCAGTCCCTCAGCAAGTCTGCTGATGACATGAAACTGGGAGGAGTAGATGATACACCACAGGGCTGCGCTGCCATCCAGAGGGACCTGGACAGACTGGACAACTGGGTGGTGAAAAACCTAATGAAATTCAACAAGGCCAAGTGCAAGGTCCTGCACCTGAGAGGAAATAACCCAAGACACCAGTACAGGCTGGGGACTGGCCTTCTGGAGAGCAGCTCTGCAGAGAAAGACCTGAGTGTCATGGTGAATGACAAGTTGACCATGAGGCAGCAGTGTGCCCTCATAGCCAAGAAGGCCAATGGGATCCTGGGGCGCATTAAGAAGAGTGTCTCCAGCAGGTTGAGGGAGGTGATCCTGCCCCTCTACTCAGCCCTGGTGAGGCCACATCTGGAGAACCGTATCCAGTTCTGGGCTCCACAGTATAAGAGGGACATGGAACAACTGGAGAGAGTCCAGCGCAGGGATGATCAGGGGCTTGGAACGTCAGCCCTATGAGGAAAGACAGAGGGAGCTGGGCCTGTTCAGCCTGGAGAAGAGAAGGCTGAGAGGGGATCTAATCAGTGTCTATAAGTACCTCAAGGGAGGTAGTGAGGAGGATGGTGCTGGCCTCTTTTCAGTGGTGGCCACCGACAGAACGAGAGGAAACAGCCAGAAACTAAAGCATCCAAAGTTCCACAGGCCCTTAAGGAAAAATTTCTTAACTGTGAGGGTGACGGAGCACTGGAACAGGTTGCCAAGAGAGGTTGTGGAGACTCCTTCTCTGGAGATCTTCAAAACCTACTTGGACGCAGTCCTGTGCCCCGTGCTCTAGGTGACCGTGCGTGTGCAGGGCGGGTAGACTAGATGACCTCTAGAGGTCCCTTCCAACCTTAAGCATTCTATGATTCTAATTACTATTGGAGCTGATCTTGAGATCTTCTGCTCCCGTGAAGAAGATTTTCAGAGATGTTTGCCAGCTTCTACACTGTAGTTCGTACAGAGGACTTGGTATCATTATTACAGAAGTATAAGCCAGCTGAGAGATCAAGGTTGATCAACCTTGAGGTTTAACCTATAGTGATAACACTTTTGGGCCCTAGTTCATCTCAGTTACTTTCTCTTCCCTTGACTAGTTTGGAAAGGAAGGGAAGCCTGGAAGAAGCCAGCAAAACTTTACTTGAATGTGTACGTGCTTCTGCATGTGTTTGCAGAACATGGTGATTCAGTTTGAGACAGCATATGGATCTTGGGCCAGCCACACTGCAAAGTAACATAAGCTGTATTCTGTGCACAGCATATTCCCCTACAACAGCTTCTCACTATCTGAGTGAAACTTAGGTCTCTGGAGTGTGGTCAGAAGGGGAATTTTAACCAGGAACAGCATTCATGGCACCTTAAAGGTCTTCCATTTCAGCCTTGTAATCTTGTTTTAGCCATGGCAACAGAGAGTGCACCATCAGGTTGGGAGACAGGTGACTACAAGATAGTGT
>NW_010584436.1:114683-133121 GCF_000705375.1 Tinamus guttatus | reverse complement strand
TCCCTCACTCCCTGTGACACATGGGAGGCCATGACAGGGAGAGGGGAGGGCACATATAGTGTAACTGAGCATCTGCTGCGGTTTGCCAAGGACATACTTACTGGTCCAATCCAGGGCTCCATCTTGGTCAAGGTCACAGGCAGAGGATGGGTCTTCAGAAACACGCACGGTGAGGGCTTGCAGCAGAATCATTAAAATCACACCTTGGATCTGGCTGTGGGGAGAAGCCATCATGCAGTTACTACTCCTGCCTGATTCATCAGTCCTGCCAGGGCTGCCAGGCTATCTCAGCAAGGAAGAACTGGCTTATGTCTGGTGCAGGGTGCTTGTAGTGAGGTAAACTACTGCCAACTGTCTCTAACTCAGGCTTGCCTTTCAGCACATCCTCAAGACCCATGACGCACGTGGCTAGGCCACTGTTTACCTCCAGCAAAGGTGGTCAGATTCTGAAGCATAGCTATCAGTGACCTAAGTCTTGGTCACTGGGGAAAGTTTGCCAATATCTCTCACTGCAAGGGTGAGGATGAGAAAAGCGAGGCAATGACCTCAGCCTCTTCCTCTTTCTCAGCTGGCTGCCAGACAACAGTAAACTCTGCCACCAATAGGAGACAATAGGGAGCTGTCCAGTGCCCTCTTTGATAGTTATTTACGGCAACGGTTGAATCCCAAGATGCACAAACAGACTGTGCTGTGAGGCATGTATATCTGTGCCTTGAGCTCTAGGGTGTTGTTCCTTCACTGCTCTGTCTGATATGGAACAGCTGCCCTGAGAGTGTTGAACCCCATTTTGGCAATGGGAACTGAGGCCTGACAGATCCATGTACTGCCATGGATACAGACACTACTCTCAGGTACACAACTCATGCTTGCTTTGGACATAGGTGATGCTGAACAGGTATATCTTCCTGCTTAGTGCCAAAGATGGTTGTCCTCATGCCCTTCTTGCACAAGATCCACATACTCTTCCTTGCTTTACACTCTTTATTGGAAGTTCATTAGCTCTGCAACTCAGATAAGGATGGATGTCCTTTTCTTTAAGACAAAATCCACAATGGACAGCTCTCCCCTTATCATACATACCAGACAGAAGAAATCATCAGCATGGCTGGCACCAGCATTTATGCTCTGCTTTGTTTGCACCTATACTAATCAAGCTCACCTGTAGACAGGTTTAACTTGCCTGCTTACCTTGCCACAAAAATCAGGCCTGTAGACGTGCCCTCTCCCACCGGGTAGGAGCACTCCACAGCCAGCTCCATGGCAATGGGATAGATGGCAAAACCGAAGAACCCAAACAGCGAGCTGGCTATGGCCAAGGTTATGGCCTGGTGTCGGAACCGAGATGCCTGCAGGCAGAGAAATGGTGCCAAAGTCTCAGTATCATCACTGCTGCACAGAAAGTCTCTGCTTAAACCTGTATTTCACCATCACCTGAGGGAAGTCCCAAAGGTTCGCTGTTCTCCAAAGCACCTTCCTCATCCTTTTACTGAAAGATCTCTTTAATCTGAAGCCTTCTAGACATGCTACAGGAGATCTACCTGTTGAATTTAAGCAAGACTAGAGAAGCAGAAATGCCTGAAAAACAGGTACTATTGCTTGGACGTGATTCCCTGTTTAGCAATTTACCAGAAATGTATTCAGCTGATCATTCAGCTGATTGCTATCTCATATTCCTCCTGTTACAAACTAACATGTCTAAAGTGTAGGTTATATATTTTTACATATTTAGAGTAAGTTACATATAAGAGGTCATCAGGCTTGCCTTGGAAACTATTCTTTATCATATATCAATGCTGTCAGACCCACTTCTGTAACACCAGGATATTATTTAAAAAGCAAAAGCAAACACACAACCAAACCAAACCAAACAACAAAAAATCCACATATCCTGGTGGTTAATTTAGTTCCTAAAAAAGCCTCATCTTCATCTCTGCAATTGCTGTCTTTTTTATTACTCTATTATTTTCCCACAGAGGAACACTAGGTGTTTCTTCTGACATAGCAGTAGCAGGCCTGTCCCAGCTACACTGGTTAATGGCAAAGAAGCAGCCAAACATATGGAAAACTTTATGTGTCTGGAAATCAAGTTCAAAGCATCAAGATAGCAAGTGTTTGTATTTTGAACTGATTCTTCGCCTCTGGCAGGAGAGGGAAGCTGAGGGGAGGGGAGGAGAGGAAATGGGACATGAGCTGACCTTCTTTCGAGTTGATAATTTATGAGGTGTCAACAGAAGTAGGCCCAGAGATATTTGCAATGCCAGGCAGAACTCACCACTGCAAACACTATACTAGCGAGTGCACTCAGACAGAAACAGATCTTGGTGGACTCTATAAACCTCCTTGTTCGGTCGACATATAGTCCAAGTAGGAAGGCACCCAGCAAACCACACATGGTGAATGTTGCACCATTCAGGCCAGCAAATACCTGCATGGTAGAAGAACAAGTGACTGAGCAACTAAATCAGGAGGGCAAGAGGTTTAATGTTACTGACCTATCTGCCTGCTTCTAGTAGGTCATTTAATGCACCAGGACAGATTCCTCTGTCCTTTGCAATAGTCAATGCCTCCACTGGGTTCAGAGTAGCAATTATCTTGACCTGGGATGACTGCTGTTTCAGGGGCATGTGAACAACAGAGTCACACAAATGCCAAGGTCTCAGTGGAGAATAAGCTTCTGCACATCTGGTCTGGGAGGCTGGGTGTGGGGCAACAGCAGTTCCCTGGCACTGAATGATTTATACAGCAAGACCAAATTCCTGATTCACACACAGTTTTAACTCCTTTTGGGAACTTTTATTTATAAACATACTCAATGCCCTTATTTTACCAGGAATTTATCCTGACTGACTGCTCACCACAAGGCAGGTTGCCCCAATGACTGCGATGGCCCATCCCAGCCATGCTGGGCCAGGGACAGAGCAGGGCAGTCTGAGCAGAGAGGCAGTGGGTAGTAGCAAGGATAGGACCTATGCTCTGCTGGCTAGTACTGCTGTGGCAGAAAAGATAGGGTGTTTGGAATAGCTCCTGCGGGCTCCACTGCAGGCCTGGGAAAGGCCAACCACACACCAACACAGTCAGAATTTTTGGCATTGAGCTGGTTATCACACAGTTGAGGAACAGAATGGCCTGCTCTCTCCAGGGCTTGTCTGGGCCTTCTTCCGTTCTGAGGAGGGGAACATAGGGATGTAGTGGCAGCAGTGCTCTGCTGTGACTTAGAAGGAACCCAAATAATCTTTCCTTTACAGTGTCTAGCGAGAGAAGCTTTTCATTCACAAATGGGGGCCAGGGCAAGGGAAGTAATGAAAATGATAATCTATTATAGTAAAACCCTGACTGTGCTCTGAATTAATATGCTGCTTAATATATAGTAGACTTGATCAGGAAATGAGAGATAGACAGTGCAGCACATTCACTTGTCCTTATTTTGCTCTGAGTCCCTAATTACTGAAAAACATTTTGACGGTATCATATATAGATCATGTGGGAAATGGGGATGGAGGGATATAGACTCACATTTGAATATCCTTTTTCACAGAGGATCTGTTCCAGCAGAGCTGAAAAGCAGGTGAAGATCCCAATTCCTCCTCCAAAGCATACAGCCAGGATAAGGTATGACTTGTTTTTCACGAGCTACAAAAAGAAGTTGCAACATCATTTAAACAAGTGGAGAGGTAAAAAAAAAGCCTATCTGAGACAGTGGTCTTGAAGGTCAGGGTCTCAGATTCTTCAGCTATAAAAGTGAAGAGGGCTATTCTTTGAGCATTAGAGGAATTAGGCTTTCTGCTGTCAAGGGGGAGTTTAAGACCAGCTGGAGGACAAGCAGAATTGGTACTATGTAGGGCAGAAGGGACTCCACAATATCCTTAAATCTACTCTTCACTTTACCATGTGCCTTGCTTCCTGCAAATGGTCTGTTCAGGTGGCTCAAAGATGCAGTCCTCTCGGAGGTGCATCGGTTTATCTGTCTAAGCCAACTGAACAGCAGCCAGTTCATAGCTGAATAAGCCAGACAGCATCTGCCTCACCTCTGCTGTAAGCAGATGTTAACTCCCTGAGGAAGGAAGAGATCCTGATCTCCTTTCGGGATTTTTCCTGGCAGGTTGTTTGGTGGGGCAGGGTTCAGAGTATGCTTTATTGGCAGTTTCCTCAGTACACGCATCACTGTGATGATGGTTTCTCTCTGTGGCACTTACCATTTTGAGCCCTGTGAGGAATGGCTGGGAGGTGGAGTTAGTTGCACTGGCTGAAGGAGGTGTTGGAGGAGCATTCTTGTGAATCCCAACAGTTGCTAGAACACAAGCTGTTACTGCTGGGATGGCATAAACACCCAGCTGTACAACAAAATGCAAAAACATGTTATCAGTCTTTCCAGCTCCATTGCCTCTAAACATGTAAAGCAGCTGAAACCCAAGGCCCAACTGTCGATTAAACCAATTTTAAGTTACCATCAGTGGAATGTGTTTTCCTTCTGGAACTAGTGCAGGTGACAGCACATTTGCTATAAGAATACCCAAGGGATTGGCTGGAAGAGAACAAAAAGGATACTTGTTTTAGGTAAGCAGTCAGAATCATGTATGTACCCCTTCTACCAGTCAGCATCAGTGTTGTAGGAGGGCAGCAGAGTGGCAGTAAGGATAGAGCATGCCAAATGTATGCAGAAGTCAGGAGGGGACCACTTGCAAAATTAAACTAGGAAGTCTTGCTGTTACCATGTTTCCCTGCTCCCATTGTGCCAATTAGAAATTCATCTTCCTGTGGCCCCTAGCTCCCATAACAGGATGCTGATCTTCATCTATGATTTATGCTGTCCCCACTTTCACAAGAAAACCCCTGTAAAACCCAAACTGAAGGGACAAAATGAAGATGGACCTATCCAAGACATCTGTCCTTATTGCTTAGTGGAGTTACTAATGCACTTTCCCTGCATATCCTCAGATTCCCACAGGAACCTGTGGGAACTAGAAGAAACTAGAAGAGATGGCCCAGCATTAGCTCTGATGCCTCTGAACACACTGAGATGCCCTCACATGTCACCTCCTTATTCCTCCTCTCAGTTTTATGTTTC
This sequence comes from Tinamus guttatus, assembly GCF_000705375.1. The sequence continues at coordinate 128,056 of NW_010584436.1, read as the reverse complement.
TTGCCTGCTTCTCTGGCATAGCAGTTGCCCCATTCACTTCTGCAGTATGTTTATCCAGAGTCACAGTCCGTCAGGATAAAACAAAAGCAGATCAGGGAGTCATTCACAGTAAGCTGAAAACAGTATCCCATTAGCAACTTGCAGCTCAGAAGCAAGAATCAAACCATAGCTAGTCAATCCTAACCTTTCCCCACAATAGTGTGCTTGTTGTGACTCGAACCAGGACTATTGAGAAACAGTGATAGGTGTCAAGGAGAATTGCCTTCTTTCTGCCATATCGATATGACAATGTTTATCAATTTAATTCTCACTAATAATAAATATCCCATTATTTGGTGGCTCTGTGAACAAAGATATAGCAAAACACCCCATTTCATTATGTGCCGATTGCCTCTTGTCCTATCACTGGATACCACTGAGACAAGTCTGCCTCCAGTTTCTCTAAACTTTTCCATCAGATATTTATATGAATCAATAATATCTCCCCTGAACCTTCTTCAGTTTCCTACCAGCTCTCCTAGCTTCTCTTCATATGGTGAATGTTGCAAACCCTTCATCATTTTAGTGGCTCTTCATTGGATTCACTTCAGTGTGTCCATGTACTTCTTCACTGGAGAGCCCAGCACTGAAAATAGTGCTCCACATATGGTGTTCAGCAGCACACTTCCTAATGCTGTCCGTGATGCTATTGGTCTTTTATGCCAGACAGGCATGAAACGCAAGAAAATCCTGCAAAACCCCTCAGAACTTACACTAGGTCATTCCTGATAGCGTGCAAGACAAAACAGTAGCTCAGCAATGCCTAGCCTGTGGGGCTGGAGCTGCATACCGTATGGAAAACCATCCTCTGCCTCTTCTCAGGAATGTCCAGAATTGTAGGGGACAAACTTTAATGAGATGTTGTGCAAATGGTTACATGAGCAAAGTTGGTTTTCTACTAATACATACGTCCTGTCCCTCCCCTTTCTTTTCTACTACAAAACTGAAGGTCTCCCTACTCTTCCCCATATTTCCCAAATTACTTCCCTACTGCCAGCTCCTTTTGCATCCTTCAATAACCAGCTGGCTCTGAGACACTGTGTGCTTCACCTGGCTTGGAGAAGCAGTGGGCCAGGCAGAGACAACAGGTAGTGGAGATGCACTGCATACCCAGGCTGCTAATCTACAGAAAGTGCCTGAGAGTGCCTGGCTCCTGTTTCCAGAGAATGTGACATACCACCCTGTCCCATTCTGCACACAATTTTTGGAAATCTTGTGAAATTCTGAGCCCAGAAGCAATTTCAGTTAAGAGTATTGGGAAGTGCAGATGGAGAGTACCACGGACATGTACCATAGTTACATGTCTACTGTTTCCTTTTTCTTCAGCTAAAGTGGTGTCTGACCTACCTGCACTGCAAAAAACAACCAACTCCACTGCCTACTAAAATGTTCTCTGCTCCTAAAGTAATGTAAACAAAGGATACAGTTAAACAGTATTTTCCAAAACTGTTAAAACTTTTGCACCTGATTAAAATGCATAAGGGCAACCTAGGGGACTAGCTGTTAGAGGTGTTTTCATGAAACACCTGTTTATGAAGGCTGTTTCTGAGGATGGGAGAAATGAAAGCACTGGGCTTAATTTGAAAAGATAAAATCAGACTGAGTAATTAGAGCATTTCATCCTCATTCTGTTTTTGAGAAATGTAATGATATGGGCCTAGATTGACAATGAATGAAAAGGAGGTAACCAGAGTTAATCGACAGCAAGCTATTGGCCAAGGGGTCCTGGGGCTCACAGCTTACTGTTTGTGCATGATGCTGATGCATTGAAATGCTGTAGAGTGCTGGAAGTGACTTGCTGGCTGACAGACCACAGCAAGTCCAGAAACCCAAAGATGAAGCAGTAACTGTTGCAGTGCAATCAAGACAAGTGTTTCCTCACCTTGCACAGTAGAATTTCTCATGGACTTTCCAGGGGCTAAGACCTTGGCCTTGTGCTGTTTCTGTGCCAGTCTCCACTACGATGTAAAGATTGAAGAGCACAGCTGAATCATAGTGACCTCAAGTGTTTGGTGGGATGAGTAAAGGCCTCTCTGCTAAACAGCCCACACACAGAAGCCAAATACTATTGGGAGCTGTGAGGATACTGATAGGAGCCTGCAGGGACAACTTCATAGACACAGACAGTCCTGTAACACTAAGTGTTGCTCTGGTGTCAACTCAAGAGATGGTTGTCAATAAACTGGAGCAAGATGAGAGCAGCAGGCAGACATGGCGGTGTGCACGAAGACATAAAGAGTAATGTGCCTCAGAAAGGCTTTCAGTCTTTCTAGACGATGAAAAGAGAGAGGAGGTGACTCCATCTGTAGCTACCTGATAAACAGGTGCAACAAGTGTAAATGGCTGCGTGATAAGGAACATCCAGAGGAGGTCTTGCATAGCAGACAGCCATGGGTACAGACATTATTAGTAGAAACTCTCAGAAAGGCAGTATATGGGTTTCACAGCAGATAATAATCACAGCCCATTTGCTCCTAACTCTTATACCTCACTGCATCACAGAGTAAAGAACTTCAGGTTTGAAGTTTCTACTGTCTCTTGCTTTTCAGTTTTATTCTCTTTTCCTCATAACTAATTAATCGATTTATTCCTGTTATAAGGCTGAAAGTCTATCTAATCAATCTAATGCTGTTTGGCTGCTCTGTCTCATTTAAAAAGGAAGACCAAGTTGTCTACAAACTTGAAGCACATGTGCTTTCCTTCTCCATTCTACTTTTCCAGGCTCAGAAACCTTCTTCAAGACAGTCTGCATTGGTGGTGAAGCATCCCAGTGCATGGTGGCCCTCACTGGCACCTTCTGAATTCTCTGATAGTATTTGTTCTGCAGCATGCTGATGACGGAGCTCCTTTTGCAGTGGCAAAGGTAAAGGTTTATCACAGGCCTGGGAAACCAGGTGAATAACTAGGTCTACCCTACAGTGTAAAAACAAATGATTCATCCTGTCATCATACATCTGTTCTTTGCTAAATAATAACGCCTCTGCTATAGGATTGCAGCAACATTGGGAAGTGGTGTAGGAATGTTGGCCTTTCCTCCCAACCCATTCCTTCCCACACAACTCCAAAGCAGTGTGGAAGGCAAGGTAGCCAACAGCTTTTGTTGGGAGCAGGTGCTGATCACCCTATGGTGCAGGTAATGTGAGACTTGCCAGCTTCAGCCAGTGGGCCAGTCCAGTTGCTGGGCCACCTTCCAGATCCTTCGATTTGGGAAGAAGAGACCTTGGAAGATGAGACTTGTTCTGGCTGCTGAGAAAAAATGCCACAGGAAGGTAGGAAATAGGTCTGATGACTGCAGTATCCCTTTTCTAGCAATTGAGTCAAGAGTAAGAGCACAGCAAGCATATCTGGTTCATCCCCTTCACAGTCTTGCAACTTCCAGGCTGGCTCCTTAATGCATAGTAAGATAAGTTCCTTTCTTTCAGTATGAAGCTCCTCTGTAGTATCAGGAATCTTAGCAGCCCCAGTAGAACCAGTCCTGTCCACAGAGAACATCAACAGGGTGACAGGAGCCCAACTACTATGTGCTCTTGTCTTTTTTTTTTCTTTTTTTCTTCACTACCAAAACAGCCATACTCACCTGTGGTGAATCATGAGGCTTTCCTATAGAAAGGAGAATTCTTCAGTTATTAAAATTAATCATCAGTGTTTCAAACTGTACAGATAGTTAAGGAATGTTTCAAACAGTATAGATAGTTATAAAACAAGAGAGTATGCCAGACTGCATTGTACAAGCCCAGATTTTTTGGTCTGTAGAAGCATCTCAAGTTATTCTGTGATTTCCAGGTGGGAGCCTGACAGTCCCATGGTTTTCCTTGAGTCTATTCTCTACATTTAACCTGTATCAGTCACACATTTTAGTGAGGCTTTTGCCCAGATTAGCTGGATAGATGAGGGGAGAGTGGTGGATGTAATCTATCTGGATTTCAGCAAGGCTTTTGACGCCATCCCTCACGAGCAAGTCACTGGGCAAACTCTGGAAGTGCGGGTTAGATGAGTAGGCAGTGAGGTGGTTTAAGAACTGGCTGGATAGCAGAGCTCAGAGGGTGGTGATCAGTGGCACAGAGTCTAGTTGGAGGCCTCCTAGGGGTCAGTCCTTGGTCCAGTCCTGTTCAATTTATTCATCAGTGACCTGGATGAAGGAACAGAGTGCTCCCTCATCAAGTTTGCTGATGATACCAAACCGGGACGAGTAGCTGATACCCCAGAGGGCTGCGCTGCCATCCAGAGGGACCTAGACATTCGGGTAGAGAGCAACTTTATGAAATTCAATAGGGGAAAGTGCAAGGTCCTGCACCTGGGGAGGAATAACCCCATGCACCAGTACAGGCTGGGCACTGACCTTCTGGAGGGCAGCTCTGTAGAGAAGGACCTGGGCATCATGCTGGATCACAAGTTGACCATGAGGCAGCAGGTCGAGGGAGGTGATTATCCCCCTCTACTCAGCGCTGGTGAGGCCACATCTGGAGGACTGTGTCCAGTTCTGGGCTCCACAGTACAAGGGGGGAAATGGACACAAACTAAAGCATCAAAAGTTCCACAGGAACTTAATGAAAAATTTCTTAACTGTGAGGGTGACAGAGTCCTGGAACAGGTTGCCAAGAGAGGTTGTGGCATCTCTTTCTGTGGAGATCTTCAAAATCCACTTGGATGCAATTTTGTGCCACATGCTCTAGGTGACATTCTGTGTGCAGGGGGGTTGGACTAGATGATGTCTAAAGGTCTCTTCCAACCCTAAGGATTCTATGATTCTATGGTTAAAGGCTAATCATCATAAACACAAAGGCTCAGTGATGATCACATGAACAATGATAGCTGGATCAGTCCCCCTAACCTTATCAGTTCCAACTGAACAGAACAGAGAACAGTCTAATCAGAGCACGCTTACTTGGCCTCTACCAGAGGTATCAAGGCATAGTGATTAGTCTAGAGTTTGAATGTGATGCCTAGCGAAGGGAGACCAGAAGAGAAACTCTCTTTCACAAATGCCTTGCAAACTAACAGAGACTATTGCTTGTAAGTGGTATAGGATTTATTATGACATAAAAGGAAATCATTTGGGAATTGTAGGAACTTACAAGACCTATAATTAGATGCTTAACAGAAGGATAAAAGATGAGAAAAGGAAGAAACAAAGGTAGATTGGGATGGGGGGGGAAAGAAGTAGGGAAAATAGAAAAGAAGATAAATATAAGCAAGCTGCATACTATGCCCTGCTTTTGATCTCTACAGTCGGTCCTGCATTATGAAACTGTATGAAACTGTATTTATAACTCTTTACCTGGGTGAAGAGCTCTCTAACCTTTGTGTTCATGTGTGCAGGCAGACCTCAGTGCCAGCCAGTAGTGTAAGGATGGTGGATCAGAATGGTCCACCATATCGTTTGTGCTGCCAACATCTGTAGAGACTTGAGTGTGTGTATGAATGTTTGTTTCCTTAGGGATCTTATAGCTTCTGTGTGTGCATATGCCTGTGTACAGTTCACTTCGAGCAGGACTAGCCACTTAGCGGGATAAGAGGTTTGTGAACCAGCTACCAGAGAGATTTCAGGTCTGGGGAATAGATCCTTGAGTGACCAAGGGCCTGTTAGTCCCTTAGTGAGGAGACCCTAGTCCTTGACCAGCTACTGGAAAGACCTGTGTGCGACCATGTGAGACTGGGGAAGATTGGTGATCCAGGGGAGTTGCAGATTGGGGGTCTAAGGCTTTTTATGATTTATGGAGGGATCTATATTATCCATGCATATATATAGCCTAATAGCAGACTCTATTCCAGGCAGCCTGACGGGAGGAAAAGGAATCGGCCATTCATATTGCTCCTGAGTGCTGTTTTCTTTCTGTTTCGATAGGCATGCATACCTGTTGGCCAAACATGCTCAGCCTCATTTCTGGCTGAATGTGGGGGACACAGAGACACAGCAGCCTCAGTTCTGTCAAGCTACAGGATTTGGCAGAAGTGATGGAGGAGTGGACAGATTTTCCACAGTTAGTAGCAGACTATGCCACTTGTATTGGCAACAGGGTTTTGTTTTCTATGATCGTGGGGTCCTGTTTGAAGATAATCAGCTGATGGGAAGAAATCAAGTGATGGGGATCCAGCTCACAAAGAGGGGCATGTATGTCTTTGCCAATAGATTGCTCAGCCTAGTAAGTAAGGCTTTAAACTAGGAAAGATGGGGAAAGGGGAGAGTCAGCAAAATGTGGTTCAAGTTGGAATGCCTCCAGCAGGCGCATGCAACCAGGGAAATGACTATAAAGGATCCTCTTGTATCATTCCAGGAGAACCTGCATGCCCTGTTACTTTCCTGAAATGCCTGTACAACAATGCAGACCGTTTGGGGAATAAACAGGAGGAAATGAAGAACTACATGCGGTCCTAGGGCTGTGATCTCATTGCAATGACAGAGACATGGTGGGATAGCTTGAGTAACTGGAATGTTGTCATGGATGGTACATACTTTTTAGGAAAGACAGCCCAGGAAGGTGAGAATGGAGTAGCTCTTTATGTGAGAAAGCAACTAGAGTGAATGAAGCTCTGCCTAGGGGTGGGCAAGTTGAGAGTTTATGGATAAGGATTAAAGGGCAGACTCACACAGGCAACATATTTGTGGGTGTTTACTACAAGCCACCTTACCATGAAGAAAAAGGCAATGAGGCCTTTTATAGACAGCTGGAACTAGCCTCATGATCACAGGCCCTGGTTCCTCTTGGGAAGTTTAGCACTGGCTGAATGGCAGAACTCAGAGGATCATAATCAGTGGCAAACAGTCTAGTTGTGGACCTGTAGCTAGAAGTTTCCCTAACAGGTCAATTCTAGGTTTGGAATTGTTCAACTTATTCATCAATGATCTTGATGAAGGGACAGACTGCACTGTCAACAAATTTGCTGATAATGCAAAACTGGGAGGAGTGGCTGATATACCAGAGGTCTGCACTGCCGTTCAGAGGGACCTGGACAAGCTGGAGGGATGGCCAGTGAAGAACCTCCTGAAGTTCAACAAAAGGAAGCACAGGGTCTTGCACCTGGGGAGGAATAGCTCCATGTACCAGGACAGGCTGGGAGCTGACCTGCTGGAGAGCAGCTCTGCAGAGAAGGACCTGTGTGTCCTGGTAGACAACAAGTTGACCAGCAATGAGTCATTGTGACCGAGAAGGCCAGTTGTATCCTGGGTTGCTGGCAGGTTGAGGGAAGTGATCCTCCCCCTGTCACTTCTGATCACTTAGTCCTGGTGAGGTTACCTCTGGAGTGTGTCCAGTTCTGGACTCCCCACTGCAGAAGGGACATGGAGAGTACAACATGGAGAAATAAAGATGGTTATGAGACTGGAACATCTGTCATATGAGAAGAGACTGAGAGAGCTGGACCTTTTCAGCCTAGAGAACAGAAGACTGAAACAGGATGTTATCAGTGTGTACATCCTTCTTAAGGAAGGATGTCACGAGGAATGGGCCACACTCTTTTCAGCGGTGGCCAGTGATAGGACAAGAGGTAACCGGCACAATCTGAAGCACAGGAAGTTCTCTCTAAACATGAGGAAAAATGTCTTGACTGAGGTTAACAGAGGTGGACCAGGTTGCCTAAAAACGGTTGTGGAATCTCCATCTCTAGAGATACTCAAAACTCATCTGCATGCGATCCTGTGCAAGATGCTCTAGGTGTCCCTGCTTTTGTGTGTGTGTGTGGGCGGACTAAATGATCTCCAGTTCTTTCCAATCGCTCACCAGCAGCCATTCTATCATTCTGTAACCACTAGCTTCACTTGCAGTGTAGGCATCAGCCAACAAGCTGCAGAGTATAGGCCACTGCTGAGACTTTGGATTTAGTAACACGGTCCTCAGATTCTGTAGTACTTGGGCAAAGATGATCACCTTGGCATGGCAGAAGGGAAAGGAGATGGCAGACTGGGTGGCCTACACTGAACTTTGCAATTGGATGTGGCCAACTCCTCCTTCTTGCTCCCCAACAGGATAACTCCTGCTTGGCTTGCGGGGCCATAAAAGCATTTACTGCACATGGCTGAGATTCTTGTGCAGAGCTCTATTTCCAGGATGAGCTGGCAGTGGTGTAAAGTTTCCTCTGTGTACTGTGCCCCAAAGGAAACAAATACTGGGAGGTTCTGTGAGGTTGAGACATTACTTTGCAGCTATGACTTACACATTGATGCAAACATGTTAGCTGTTGCTCTCTGGTTGTCTGGAAACCACAGTGCTGCCAGTTTTGTTGGTGAAAAGATGACAAGAGGCTGTGCCAGTGCACAGAGGCATTGTCCAACAAACAGGTACCAGTAACTCCAGGAGCCCAGACTCAGGAACTTCAGGACACTGAACATCCGGATGATGCTACCTGTCATATTCAGCCATGCACTCAGGGTAACCTGGAGCAAGCAGAAAGAGCCAGAGGTTTTTTGCTGCAGCTCCCCATGTACACATGTACATCCTGCCTCAACCCTGGTTAAGTAGCATGCCCAGTAAGGAGGAAGAGTAACATGAGCCTCCTAAAGGCTCCAAGACAACAGCAAGAGATGGTGAGTGAGGGGAAGCTTGGCTTGGGCAGCTGGTTTATCCTGTTACCTAACCCTTTATTTGCCTTTCCTGAAATACTTGTATGCTCCTGTTGTTATCTTTCACCTTACATAGTCTTCTCAGGATTCCTATCTGATGTGCTTGGCTTTTATACAGGTAAAGTATATTCTCTGATCAGTAAGCTCTGTTAATCACACTGTGAGTGACCTTAGGGTTTGCCTAATCCCAACAAGTCATGGCCTCACTGGAGAAGAACAACAAACAAACAAAAAAAAAAAAGATGATCTTATCATAAAACTCAGCAGACAGAACTTCTTTAGGTACCACAAAGCACTATCATAACTTTAAAAGTTTACGTACAATTCTTAGACAATTCCGCCCACATACAGTTTATGTGAGACAGCTAATACTGTCATGGAATCTTTGAGAAATTCTAAGTTCAAATGTTTTACTCTGTTTTCAAGTTTGCACTATCATCCATATCTTGCTGTGACCATCCAAAGATCATGGAAACAAGTCCTTTAGTGCACAGATGCTGTTAATGCACTTCTATCCCACTAGAGAGCTATTTCAAGTTTAAAAAGGTTCATAATCTTTGTACCATAGAAGGAAGCAAGACTGATTTTTACCATTGTTGGGTAAGTCCCTTAAAAGTTCAACAGTGGTGATGAGGTCTTTGGTGCCAGGGACAGCTGAACTATTGAGGTGAGAAATTTAAATCCTTATGAGTCATAGAAGTCACATGGGGAAGTAAATCCATAAAATCTTTCATGGAAGAGTTGACTGCTTTGGAAATACTGAGCCATATCAGCGTGCACATGAAGTGTTATTAAAAGCAGTGAGTGTGCTAGGTATCTGCTCTGGCATGCCGTTTCAAAGCGCTCCCACACAGTAAGTCAGCTAAGAAGTGAGGCAATGCAGTGGGATTCTTATCATGCACTGTCTTAAGGAAAAATTTTATGCTGCCATGAGAAAACCATAATAATGTCTTTCAGTGTGTATTCTGTCTTTTCCCACTATTCCCCATCTGAGAGGTGAGGTTACAACTATTGCCAAACCAGAGCACAGCTTTCAAAACACTTGTCTTTGCAGTGTTTGGCAAGTTTCCCACTCACATTATGCATGCTAGTGCTTTGTGCAGCTAAATACTTGGGAGATGTCACCACTGCTGTCTCTAGCTGAAAAGCCCTTGGGGGTTAACAAATTAGTTCAACTCACAGCCCATCTGAGCCCCACGCTGTCAAGGACCCACGTTGCCACCAGTCCAAAGGGGATCGAGATGAGAAGGTATACGAGTGAGAGCCAGTTGACTGTCTCCAGGGAAATGTGGAAATAGGAAGCTGTCTTATCAGCCACAGGAGCAAATGTCAGCCACAGCTGCAGAATAGAGAGCAAAGAAAGTAAGCTTGAACACCTCCACCAAATTGGAAATTCAGCATCAAAACTCAGACGCTTGGTATGTATCTCCTGTTACTTGTGATAGTGCTATTTTATGCCTCATCTTATCCTTACCCTGACCCTGAGCCCTCCATCCATTTCACAGCTGTATCTGCAATCTTCTGCTGCAAGGAGTTTGGTGAAGCAGAGGTCAGTATCCTTATCTATACTCAGTTTGGATGTAGAAGCCCTGGATGCTGTTACCTGTTGCAAACCCCAAGCAATCCTTCTATTTTAGCATAAACAACACAGAGGCCACCATTTCCCATTTGCAGGTAGTAGTCCCTTAAACTCAGTCTGGTTTTTTTTACTAAATCAGTAACCTCAGACGTGGTCCAAATTCACTGATCACCAAAGGGCCATATACATCAGAAGCATGTGACATCCTGCCTCAACAGGAAACCTCCATGCTGATGTAGTAGCCCAGCAAGGAAGGACAGAGGCAAGATCTCCAGAGTAGTCAGATACCTGCCTGGATGCCACTTTTAACATTCTTTTAGCTCTCCGGAAGACCAAAAAGACCCAGCAGCCAAGCACAGCTACTGTGTGTCCATGCATATCTCCAGGGACACTGCCAAAACAGACAGGAGAGAAGGGTGCACATCCTGCCTTGGAGCATACCAGTCTCCAGTTCTGCAGGCTTCGCTTTTGGTCCCAGGTGTACTGAGTGACTGAGCGATGGTGGAAGTCCGCCAAGCTGGGTGAGTCAGCACTAACGCCCAGGAACCACCTGACCGAGTGTGGAGTCAGTCCCAGCCCTCTACCTCCCTTGTCCTCTCCTGCTTGCTCACACCGACCAGCACAGTCCAGAGCAGGAAACTCACTGATTTGCTCTCCAATGCACCTCTCTATCCTCAGTGCTAAGGCAAGAAAAAGTTCCCCCTGTGAGATGAAAAGTACCCACCCTTTGAACTTAGCCAAGAAGAGATAAGAAGCAGGTATTTGTGTCAAGAGTTTATCTCAATGTCTGATCCAAACTAATAGAGAACACAGTTGTTTACAGCTGTCAGTGAATCCTGAATGTTCTTAAACATTAAGTCTTCAGGTTAGGAAAAAAAAACAAACAAAAACCCAAAACAAAACAAAACAAAAACCCACATGATCACACAAAAAGAAGCAGAAACAGCATCAATTTGATAAAACAGAGCTGGGGAACAGCTACACCCACAGGGAGTGGTGAAGAGACAGCTGGGCAACAATCATCTAGCTCAGCACAGCTGAGGTCAGAGAAGCCTCCCAGCCAAGAGCTTCAGGCTCTCATGTGCATACTGGTACCTGCTCATGGCCTTTTTAAGTGCATGGATTTCTTGCATGATATTGGAGCTAGCAACCTCCAGAACAGGAGTGCCTAGAAAATGACAGCCAATACCTACCAAGCTAGTACTTGCTTTGTATAGAGGAGAGATACAAATGCTTTTAAGCTCAGATCAGTAACGGACATTTAAGCAAGGAGCTATTTACCTTCACTGTAAAACACTTCTTTGTACCCTACCTGTGTTGCTGTGCTTATTGGCTAATGAGAGGATTCCGCATGAGACCTGGAGCAGAAAGAAGTAGGGAAGAGTGCCCCTTTTACCACCACATGGCTACCCTGGTTTGGCTTAGTCACTGCTCCAAGACAAGTTGAGTAAAGATTTCTTAGCCTGCTCTTGTTGCATGACTTAGTGTCCTTCCTTACAACTAAGTTGCTCCCATCTTGTCTTCCTAACTCTGACAGTCCCTCTTAATCTTAGGCCAAGGTAGTGTTGCTATCTACCATGTTTCAGAAAATTGCATAGGTAAAATTGGGGAATATAAGCTGGCTTTGGACCAGGCATAGCCCTGGAAGGTTGGTCTATCGCGTGAGGCTAAGGAGGTGACCTGGTTCTTCTATGTAAGCCAACTCAAAAAGACACTCACGTATCCTCAGCAAGCTGAATTTTTTTTGGTATCTTGACTCACAACACAGAAGTATTGGCAGTGACAACTGCACAGGAACTGAGAGCGCATCTTTACTTGCAAAACAGTTTTCAAACTGTAAAATTGGTAAGTCAATCCTTCCATCAGCAACCATGTCTGCAACCTCTGATTTCAGATCCTTCTATTTTGATGTAACTTTCATCAGGAGTACTTAGGAAAAGCACTAATGTCATTTGTGGATAATTCTATATGTCAGCAGTTCTTGAAGTTCCAGTCATTTGTGCTGGCCTTCGAAATGCCCTAGGATATTTATTAGATACTCAGTTTTGAAGCAGTGAAGTTCTGACACCAGTTCTTACCATATGTCTCTCGCACTGTGGACAGAGTCAAGCAGTTGGACAGAGATCCTAATGGACAAAACAACAATCCTTCAGGGTTGCAAAGCTATCAGCAACATGATCCAGGAGATTTGTATGGTGCGTGCAAAGGTCCTTTTAAAATAACCATCCTGTTTTACTGCTAATCTTGAGTGAAGTCTAAGCTTATAAAAACAGCCTGGAAAAACACTATACAGCTTGCCTCGCTTGTGCTATCACTATAGATTTCTCATAGGCAGGATATAGACTTAAACTAACTGTGGTATATTTCTCCTTTTAAACATATTGGTGTACTCTGCTAGTCTAACTGCAATTAAGCAAATCAGATTTCACACTGTGTTTTTTTTGAGTGACACCACCTTACAGGATACACAGATTTAACCACAAGAGATGACACATTACTTTTTTTTCTATATTACCCACTTCAATGTATTATCTATTTCTCTGTCCCAGTATTCCTTGAATCAAATGCTGCATTCCAGCTTTCCTTGCATCAAAGAATGCCTGATCTTCTTTCACAGCATATAAACACTTGAGGATTGCAGTGCCCTGATCTTGGCTGCCAGGTTGCCTGCATTCACAACACAGAATCCTCAGGCACATGTACCATTCTGTATCAGCCTTATAATTACCAACACTGCCCTCAGTGATTTTTGATGAGCAAAGATTTGGGCTTGCATTCTTGCTTGGTGACACTTGTTAAAGAGAAACACCATGCACTTAATTATTGAGCCTGTTTTCAGTCTTCCACAGGAGGAGTCTGATCTCCTACAGCTGTTTTTCAGAATGAAGAGCCTGTAAAGCAGCTCCAAGTTCACTCCCCAGCAGGTTTTGTATGAAACCATGCCGGTGCTTATCCAACGCATGCAGAACCCCATAGGGGCATCTGCTCGCTTCTTTCCCTGGACAGGGGGACTCAGTGGTGCAGCTGCGGAGGAGGCAGGGCCGAGGCCAACTATACCACCCGAGGAGAGTCTCGGCAACTGCCACCGGTGCCTCCCGCGGAGCGTACGTGCGGCTCGGCAAGGATGTGTGGCCGTCCCCCCCCCACCACCCGCACCGGCCGCTGGACCCCCGGCTCGACTGGCATCCGCGCTGCTTT
>NW_010584436.1:81777-96183 GCF_000705375.1 Tinamus guttatus | reverse complement strand
ATTATTTTGCTCTCCTTCCGTTTTCATTTTTTCTCATTTTCTTCTAGTGTCTTCATCTTTTCATTTCTTTAATTTGTTTGTCTCTTGAATCTCAGGACAAACATTTCCCAGCCCCTCTTCACACATTTTGCACAAGGTATTCCTTTGTCCCTGATGGTTTCCCTTCATTGCTTCCAGGCACAGGCCCACTGATCTCTCACTCCTCCACATCGCTGCTTCAAGTGCATCCTGTATCCATTAATCCCTCATTTTCCCCCCTTTTCTATGTTTTGCAGTTTCCTTCATACTGTGTTTCCCCCACCAATGGCTGAGGTTTCCTGTGTCCTCACATCTTTCCAGCTCTCTTCCTTTCTTCCTAGTTGCTTATCTCTTGGGGAGATTCTACATGCAAACTCTACAATTTCTCATTCTTTAATTGGCATTTTCCTTTTCTCATTAAGCTGTTAAATTGTTAAATCAACTGTTTAACCTGACTTTTTTTTTTTTTTTGGCCACCAGAGCTCTGCTCTCCAGTTGTCCCCTTTGCCCCAGCACTTTTTGACAGTTTACTGCTCAACTGCTGATTTGCCTGGGGTCTGGGGACAATATGTTGCTCCCATTCTGACATTGTTATTACCACTCTAACCTCTTGGGTACCTCTGTACTCAGCCTCTGTCTCTCTCAGTCTTATTTCTCTGTCTTGGCACCTCTGGCACCTCTGGGACTAGCAGACTTCTCTTACTGCTCTAAAATCTGTTTTGAAGTTTGTGTTGGTTTCTGTTTTCCTTTCTTTAGCCCAATAAAAACCTCACTCTTTGCTTACATTCTATTCCCTATAAGACCATGCTCCACCTCATTCTACCCTTCTCTTCCTTGCTTCCTCCTGCTGCCCCAGATGCTGGTTGCTTACAGGAAGAAGCATCCCAAGAGCTGCTCCAGACCTCTACAGAAGGGGTCTATGGGGAATCTTGCTTGATGCTGACTGCTCTGTCCAGGGAAAACAGTCACAGGCATCCTCCTGACACCTTCCTGTAATTACAATCTCATGCAGGTAATGAGTGGGATGGATCACTTTAGGGAAATGGGTGCTTTGGGGAATATGCAGTCAGCTTTTGCCCTTTTCACGCTCTACACATATTCGGCATCTCTGTAGCATTAGTGAGGCAGGAGACCTAGCTTCATATCAGACCCTTAGTCAAAAAGTTACCACACCACATTTTCACCAGAAATAAGGAAGTTATTCCTGTGGGCAAAGAGAAACTTTGCTTGCCCATTTCTGAAAAAGAGCTATTGCTTTGAACTGCCATTTAGTGATTATTACAAATATATTACCCCCGCTAGTCCTTTGGGACCAATGAAAGCACCGATATATCAGTTGACAGAAAGTTCCTGCCACAATCTCATGTATTTCATTAATAAGTTGCCAAGGCCATCATAAGCAGTTATCTGTGAGCCTTTTCTATGTCTGTTGGTCGCATGACCACTTCAACCATATTAATCAGGTTGAGTGTTGGTTCATTGGCAGTAGTTCCTACGTGAACTTATCTTTTAGATCTGTTTGAGACATGAGCTGGTCAGCTGAGTCTGCCAGTTGCTCAGAACCCATTTTAGGACATAAGGTTTCCATTCTTTTCCAGTGTGCTTGTCCTAGCAGCCGGTTCTGCTGGACTTCAATCTGCCCCTATGGGTCCCAAATAACAGTTGTCTCCCTGTTGTCTTCCTAATTTGTGCTTTTGGCTCTTTTTTTCCCAGAGAAGCTCCATACAGTTCTCAGTGACATCAAAACTTGTCTGCATAGTCAATGTAAAATTAACTGTCACTGAGACAGGAAGTCTTGTGATTGTGGCAGCTTTTTCAGGATTAGGCTATTTAGTGGAAACTCCTGGCTAAACTTCTTCGGTAGCTTGGAGGCAGGAGATGTGCCCCAACAGGCATACCTTTTCTTGATAAGCCCTGGGTCTCCATACCACTTGGGGAAAACATTTATGTTCTCCTACATTATCTGAAATCTCTATTACAATTGACAAAATTGTCAACACTCTTAAGAGTAAAACTCAGTTCTGAAGAAAGCACTACTACAGCCTTCAGATAATCTTTTTCTCTCTAAACCCTTTTCTTCTTACAAAGCTGCAAAGCCTGTATCTTGGAGTACATTAACACCAGAAAACAGACTTTTTTCCCCCCAACTTGAAATGCATGTTGTGGAATAGAATTGTTCTTGAAAGACGATGAAGGTTATGAACTTGTTTAAGTCCAGCTTGTGTTCTCGCCCAGAATATTTCAAACGCATTTTACGTTGAAACAGATACCTTGTTTAGTTGTGACCTAACATGTCAGCTAGGAATTTTACCTCCATGCAAGACCATCAAGAGCTGTGAATTGGACTTGTGAATCTGGTGCCAAGCCGAACTCAGTGAAGGCCCAGCTGCAAGCAAAAAACTTTTCTTTGTGACATAGCATGGTCCTAAAGAAAACACAGTGCATTATGCAAGCCTCCTCCAAAGGAGATGCTAAGTATGAAGAAAACAGAAGAGACAGGAGGAAAGGAGAAGAAAAATATCTGAAGTAGACTTCTTGAGAAAGAGTAAGTGCAGCATTGGTTTTCATAGGTGCATTACCTAGCAAGGTACCTGGTGCATTTTATAACGTTGTCTATTTGTGTTCAGGGAGCAGCTTGTCCGTGAGTTGGATATGGGTGCTTATTTTTCTGGTATTGTGCAAAGAAAAAGTAACAGCTGCTCAATAAATATAAAACTTGCCTTGTTTTTTGATGCCTTGAGTTAAATATTTCTCTGCAGAGCTGACATGAGCAAGCAGCCAGCATAGGTGGCTCTCCCTAGTGCAAGATTCCTCAAGTGTTGGTGAAGGTGGGTGCTTGGTTGTGGGTATACCCACAAAAAAAAAAAAAAAAAAAAAAAAACACTTTCAACAGTCAGCTGATTCTGTGCAAGGTCACCAGCACACATTTGCCATGAGCAGGAGGTTGTGTAACCTGGCCCAAATTGAAGAAGGTGATAGCTGCTATGTGCAGACAAAGACTACTGGATTAGAGACCTGCCTGATAAAACACCGCACCCCTTGTGAGGCTTTCTAAACACCTATGTGGAAGCTGCTGCTGTGATCCTTCACTTTGAGTGGGCCTTCATGATTGCTGCTCCAATTGGATAATCATAAGTGAATACGTGTGAGTGAATGTGAGTGAATTATGTGAGGGAATAAGTGCATGTGCTGTGTGAGTAGTTATTTGATAGTAACAATATTTTCATCCTATTAATAAAAACAAGTTATTGTGTAAAAAGTTCTTCCTAATAAATTTTGGCTGTCATTTGTGTTTCTCTCAACTTGATTACCTCCCATGGAAAATGGAATTTATAACATATTCTGACAGAGAATGCAATAGGCACATATATCCTAAACAAATTCTTTCTTCTTTTCTTCTGAATCATCCATTTGAATGCTCTAATGTACCTGTAAGAAAATGCTATAATTTTTTTATGACATAATTTTACAAAATGCTCTAGAGGAACTTTAACCTGAAACTGAAAGATTAAGTAAAGGCTAAGGAGACTAAGAAAAAGCCTTAAAAAGAGTTTATTAAATGGACATGGGAAGTCCCAGCCAGTCTCAAGATTACAATATATATTCTTCACTAAGGGAAGGATAGTTCATTTCAGCCCACTGGACAATCAGTGATAAAAAATAAATATTCTCTAATTATTGTAGAGAAAATGAGCTAAAACTAAATGAGCATTTAGCTTCAGTATTAGTAGGCCTATTATGGGAAGCAGCGAAATCATTTTGTGCTGATTAAGCCACATAACAGAAAATCATCTTTGATCTAAAAAATTGTGTTTTAGAAGAAACAGTTAAAAAACTTGAAGCAAATTTGTCTTGAGAAAAGGAGTATCAGCTAGCAGATCAAAACATGTAGTGAGAAGATATAACTGGAATTAAATGATCATGTGAATTCAGAATGAGAGAGAGAGAAAAGAAAAACAGCTGTGTAAGAATGATAGAAGGATAAATCTCTTTGGACTAGATGACCTCTAGGGGTTCCTTCCAACCTTGAGCATTCTATGATTCTATAGTGCAATAATTCACCCTAGAGCAAGGGGGAGTTCCAGTGGGACCTGATAACACTAAATGTGAAATGAACAATAGATACTTTCAAAAGCAGGTCAGAATGCAAAAATCAAATATTGCTTGTTTATCTGCCAGAAATGATGAGGCTGGGAGATGTCAGAGATTATCACTGGTTTGCTATGAAATGGTTTGAGTTGTTCATTTAATTACTTAGACTCAGAACTGAGGCTATTGTCATGCTATGAAATATTGCTCCAGTGACCTGACTGCTAAAAAACTATTTATCTTGCAACACTACAAAGGAGCAACTTGTGGTTAAACCAAGTTCACTTAAGGTGAAGGTCTGATGGCTCGAAGGCCTTTTTCAATTAGAATTATTCCTTGAAAGATGTGTTAGTAGGTAGACTACCAGTTGTAAAAAATATATCTGGAAAAAAAAAAAAAACCTGCAAGAGAACATCTTTTCTTGCATACCCAAGGCAAAATCAACTGGATTTATGGAGATGCTAGGAGTCTGCAGTTCCTGTCAGATTTTTGTTTAGCTTCTTCTTAACCTTCCAGGATAGAGACCTTCCTGGCCTCCTCACAGGTAGATGCTGGAAAATACCTTCTTCAAAACTTTTAACTAACTTTCATGTGTTTGAAGGTGGATGGTTCTCTTTTCTTCATCTTGTTTACACTGAACTCATACTCTCCCCATCTTTCTTCTTAGATTGCATTTTCTAAATCTGTTTATTCTTATTCAGTTCTTTACCATTCTCTACCTTTCTCTTTGTGTGGCACTAGATCAACAGCACTTATGATAAGGAAAATCTCACTGCTTACAAACAAGAAGAATCTTTACTTTTAACATAGTATGCCACTCCTGAGATAAAATCTTGTTTGTCAGTAACTGTAGTGCTTTGGGTGTCCATTCCTCCAGCTGTAGGTTTTTTGGCTGTTCATACTGATTGAAGTCACTTCCTGCCTTATTTTCATACAGCCAAGACACTCAATTTCTTCATAGGCAGTTGCAGCTCATCAGGACTGCTCATGGCACGCCCAGCCTGAAATGCAAATAGGTTGATATGGTACTCCTGAAGTAATTACTTGTGTCAATCAGTTCTTTCTCTTTCTCTTTCTTTCTTTCTCTTTTTCTTTTCTTTTCTTTTCTCTTTTCTTTTTTTTCTTTTCTTTTTCTTTTCTTTTCTTTTCTCTTTTCTCTTTTCTTTTCTTTTCTTTTCTCTTTTCTTTTCTTTTTTCCTTTTCTTTTCTCTTTTCTTTTTCTTTTCCTTTTCTCTTTTCTTTTCTTTGCTTTTTTCTTTTCTCTTTTCCTTCCTTCCTTCCTTCCTTCCTTCCTTCCTTCCTTCCTTCCTTCCTTCCTTCCGTCCTTCCTTCCATCTTCCCTCCCTCCCTTTCCTTCCCTCCCTCCCTCCCTCCATTCAATGGCCTTCACCCACTGGTTTTCTAAATACTGTACTCTGGTATAATTGAAGTATTTTTGTAACTAACTCAGGAGTTTTCCTGGTGACTTTAGAGTGGATGTTCTCCCACTCCTTCATATGTGACTGTTCTTTACAGCCGAAGCTGTCTAAGGTGCCCTCTAGTGTACCTCTAGTGAAATGTATTATAAACACTGTACACCTGCTCTGTAATGTGTGACCTGATTAGGATCCCTGATATTCCCTTCTGTGGAACAAGTATTTTTAAGAGAATGAACTGCATATTAGATATCTGAATGGGCTTCTGGTACCCTTCTTAGGTAACACATTTGAGACTTGACTCCTGAAGTATCAGCCAGGGTCTATACAAATGTTAGTAACCAGTGAACAAAGTGACTGGCATCTATATATGCATCAGGATGAAGCAAATACGAGTTTTTTTCTGGGGGACAGAGAGTTAAGAGCCACAGGGGCTTCCCAACCTAGCAGAGCAAGGTGTCACAGCCACGGCCCACCCCCACTGCCCTTTGAGAGGGCAGGACAGACCTGCAGGCCATGGGTATCAGGCACCTCTGTGAGGATGGAGCCATGCTAAGGCAGTTGACAATCAGGCCTGGATCAGGATCCTACCAAGAGAGGGTACTTAGGGTCAAATACAACCCCACTATGGCTGGTTAGGGTATGGGAAGGGGATGATCCCACGCTAGGCTAAGCAGCTGGACGTGATCAGGCCTGGTGAGGATAACTGGTGTCAGAGACAGCGCCGCGAAGGCTGGGGAGGGCCATCAGGTTCCAGAGTAGCAGTGCCTGTGGCCAGTCAGCAGTGCTGTGGCATTGGAGACCAGCGTTGCTGCATTGTCACAGGGCAGGGGCTGAGCCTGAAGCAGGGCTGAAATGGGTTCCTGGATCTGCATAGGGGTGTGTTTGGGTCCTGGAGAGCCTGGTCAGGGCTGGTAAGGCTTTTCGAGTGACAACCTGATTATAAACAAATAAATAACTTACATCCCATGGTTTGAGAAAAGGAGAAATATTCTATTGCACTATATATATGGTGGAAAAATAGCCAAACCTTAAACATACATGGAGATGATATACTTGAGCATGAACCTTTCACAGGTATCTTCTTTAGCAGATAATCTTAAAAAAGAAAATCTATCGATAGACAGATTTTGCCGCAAGAAAAAGAAATGCCATCAGCAGAGCTTTATCTGTTTCTGGGCAGCAGCACATGACCAATACTCAGGTCAGAGTGGCGTCTTTGGAAGAATGAGGATCAGAACTGCTTACATATATCAAACTGCCTGGAGGAACAAGTGCACCATGAACTGCACACTGGTCTATATACTCTCCTGTAGCTTGCAAAATACGGGGAGGGTTGAAGTTGTGAATGGGACAACAAAACAACAAATGCAGTATAAACAAAGTGGATACAAAGAGGATGAGCTGCATCCATTGGGCTAAGACAATTTCTAAGCTTGTTAGGTTTATGCATCAGTCTTGCAGAACCTGTCAGAAGAAAAGAAGACAGAGATATTTGTGGTTGAAGAGTCATGAGCAAAGTATGCCTTGTCTAAGATGTGCCTTGGTTCATCAAAATGGGTAGGTAGCATTCCACCAAGTTCCTTGTGCATCACATTAAAGCTGCAATTTAGATTAAAAGGAAAAACACTTCTCAGAAAAGTACACAATGTACCATGTTCTAATAGTCTGGGGACAATCTGTTTTAAAACCCTCATCCCTGCAATTTAGTAGTTTTGCTTGTAATGCAAGGGGAAAAGTTTTGGAGCCCTTTTGCGAAATGTCCTTAAATTCCTCCTATATCCTGCTCCGCCTTCCAATTATTTACTTTAGATCTCTCCATCTTTCCTCTTGAGTTTGTCTGAGTTGTCAGTGAGTGAATCTCAAAATTGAATTGTTGAAATTTAAGTGCAGTGGAGCATGGGGATTGGACTAGATGATGTCCAAAAGTCCCTTCCAACCTCAACCATTGTGTGATGCTGTGATATGTGTGGTGTAATATGTTAACAGTTAAATGGCTGCTGATGGCCACAGAGTGTAAGCTCTCCTGCCGAATTGCACCAATCATGGAAGTAAATTCCTCCTTGGATTTAATACAGTATCTACAGCCGTGAGTTGAATTTCCATGAATAGTGCAGTAAGCTGCAGATAGTTTTTCTCTTACTGAAACAATAAAATTTCTGAGAAGCTAAAGTCCCAAATGCAGAACTCTTGGGAGATAGTCAAAGGAATGGTGTTTTTTTTTTTTTTTTCAGCATAAATCTTATTCCACAGTAAAGATGTGGCTAGGGCTTTTCATGCTAGAAAAACAAATCCATGAAGGGATTCAAGTCCTGTTTTTATGTAAGTAAGTGACCAGTGGTAACAAACAGATATTTATTTCCCGAGAGATCCCTCTTTGTTTCTATTTCTCCCTCTATATGACAACTATCTTCTTTCAAGTACTCTGAGGTCTTCTCATAGAAGGACTACATAACCAGAAGACAGTAATTGCTAGATAACAATTGCTGACACATGCTGACAATAGCCTCAACCTTTCATTTGCCAGTGGAAATATCTGTAACTCTAGGCTATATTACAAGGTTAATATTTGCTAAAATAGTGTGTTTCATCTTTTTCAAATGAGTGATAAATAAATTCATCTGGAATAGTTGTATGGATTTGGCTACAGGACTTGATCAACCTGATTTCTTTGAGTTTAGCAGGGGAGATGAGAGATTTTTTTGCAGTGGGAAATGCAAGAATATGAAAGTCAAGTAACACCGAATTGAAAATCTCAGGTGGTTTGGAATGACTAAGGGTGCAGTTATATACTTGGTGGGTTAAATCTATGCTTGGTGTTACATTTCCATCATGAAAAATATCGCAGAGCTGTGTAGGAATAAAATTATTGAGCTAGAGGCAGAGACAGCATGATCTGTCAATTCTGTAGTGGGGTGATAGGGAGAAAAATATCAAACCCCAATAAACCAAACATTAAAGATTATCTAAGTTTAAATCTATAACAAAAAAAAAGTTGATTAATGCTTTACTATGTGCCACTTGGGCACATAGTGGGGGGACTGACCCCTAAGATAACTCTGATTTACAGCTCTCCAAGAGATCTAAGTTTGGTATGATGAACTACCCTTTCTCACTTTCTGCATACTTTCTAAGTCAGCCTGGGTCACAGTTAGACATGTGACAATATGAACGGTATCTCTGGGTTTGCATGTACTAGAGCAAAGCATCTGTATGGTGAAACAAAGGAAAAGGAATTACTTAGTCAAGGGAAGACAGAGTGCAGGTTTCCAGATACGGCCAAAGTATTTGCAAACATAAACTGTTTTGTGAACTGTGAACTGTTTTGTCTACCAAACTCAAACTGGGTACAGCTAGGTTATAAACTGGGGAATACTTTCTAACAACCAGTCTAACAGTGCAAGGCTATCTTGTCAAACTTGTTCTGAAAATGTCTCTACATCTTCACGGGACTTAGTCGTCAATAGTTTATGAGGTACAGATATAGCCGACTCTCCTTTGGTAGACTTGATAGCCTTTCACTATCCTATCTTGTACTCCTTTTCAGTTGGGAAAGGGGGTAGGAAGGGGACATTTTAAAGCTGGTCTTGTTGTCAAAGCATGGGAAAAGGACTGCTAGTTGTACCAGAATGAAGGCCACTTAGCAAAAAGTTCTTCATGCCAAGTCCACTGGAGCTACATGACAGGACATACACAGGCTATTCTGTCCACTAATTTAATGCTGAAGCAAGAAATGTTCTTTGGTCAATCCATCCTGTTGGCTGGCCTGACTCCTATAAACTTTATTCCAGAAGGATTCTGCATCCTATCTCTTGCTGTGAAGGATTATTAGATCTTTGCTTTTAAATTAGAGGATTAACATATGATATCCCTGTTGCCAGAATTTATTTGTGGTGAAGATGACATTGACGACATTGGTTTGCTGGCATTTCTGGAGCAAGAATGAAGCTACCATATAAATTTTTGATCATTAGGGTGTTCGCATGGCACTTAGAGGAGTGTTAAGATTTGGTGGCAGCATTTGTTCTTGTGATAAAAGATGTCAGAGGGGAAGCAAGACATGAGAAATCACTGGTACAACGGCTAGAAAGGGGTTAAGTTTTGGCCAAGAAATTGATTGCTTCACAGATGTTTCTTTCCTTTTTATTTGAGGATGCTCTTTCAGCTGAAAATGGGCATTCTATTGACACCTTTGACATCTATTGACATCTTTACTAAAGCTCCATTTATTTTTCCCCAGGGTAAGTCTACCCAGAATACGCAGCCTTTCTAATCCTTGACCTTTTAAAATCTTTTAAAATTAACTTTAAAAGGTTAGGAAGATTACAAAAGATTGTTCATCTATTTATACATATTGTGTCATATATTTCTGTAAATATATTCTGACATAGCAAAATGTATGCTAGGTCTTGAACAGGTATAAACATGAATATAGTAACCAGGGGATTTTACTGAGCAAAATTGTTTGATTATCAAGCAAAACTTCCAGATCACCAAATACGACATGGAGATACATGTCTTACAGACATGTAATCAGGGCAGGAGATACATTTTACAGATTACAGAATGTGTAAAAGGCTTTGGCCATACTATCATATAATAATATAGGTTGGAAGGAACTCTAATGTCTTCTTCCAAACCCTTGTTCAAACAACACAATCCTTTGTTGCCCAGTCAGCCAAATTTTATTTGAGCATGTTAAATTTACTTGAAGAGTGCTTTCTAAAGTTTTGATACTGTTACCTTTCTTTACAATTGTTAATAAAATAAACCCACTAATCTGAATTTTCTCTATGATTGAAATCCTGGATTTACTTCAGTAGAGGCTAGAGGCAAGGTGGGTTATTAGGGTTATCTTGTCAGCCAGCATCCTCTTCCAAGCGTGCATTAGATACTGTCAGAATAAAATACTCATTTGATCCTTTGATATCTTTGATGACTTTGTTTTTGTTGCGTAAAACTGTTGCTTCTCTAAAATATTCTATTTTTAAGAAGATTAAAACAGCACTCATTCATAGCAGTTTATCATGCTGGCTTTGCTAATCTATTAAAACCTTTCTAAAAGATAACACAAGAGGCAATGGGAACAAATTAAATACAATAAAATCCATGTAATTATAAGAGGGAAAAAAACGTTTTAACTTTGAATAGCCGATACCTGGAACAGCTTCTTCAGAAATGTAATGGAGCTAACGGAGCCAACACCCGTGAAGGTATTCAAAACCCAGCTGGACATGACCTCAGGGAACCTGCTCTTGCTGTCTCTGCTTTGAACAGGAGGTTGGACTAGGCAATCTCCAGAGGTCCCTTCCAACTAAACCATTCTGTGATTCTGCAATAAAATACTGTACACTCTCTCTTTATTGTCAACAGGTTTCTCCTGTCCTCACTGGAAGCATGGAAGCTTATGAGAATGAATGCATCATTGAGATGGTGAGGAATGCCAATGGTATCTTCACGTATTTTTAAAAAGTTTGATTCCATCCTTAAAAATTCATGACTGGCTTAATGCTAGAACAGCACTTGTACAGGCCTGGTGTTATTAAGAAACTTAAAATGTAGTGACATTTTCTAAGCATTTTTAAAAATCTATATGACCTACCAGTTTGTAAAATAAAACTGCATATTCTTGTTAAGTGCAACTCTCCAAGAATGGGAAATTTACATACAATGCTCGCTAAACTGGCAAAATTTGCTAAGGGGGAATGTCTATGCCTGCAATTCGTTAGGATCCCCAGATAGTTAATAGCTGCCAAGGAAAAAGGTGAAGCCTAGGAATAGCAGCCAACTATTCACTGATAAAGTTTACTGATGTAGAGCAGCCTGTTGATCTAAAACGCATAATCTTTTTGAGAGTGAGAAGATTGTTCTATCTTCTCAGGATGCCATTTTGGATACTTTTTCTTCAATAAGCTTAAATTTTGCTGAGTATTTTGGTCTCTGTGCTTCACAACTGATCACAGAATTACAGGAACAATCAAGTGGGAAGGGGCTTTCAGATGTCCTTAGCACAACTTCCTCAAAGCAGAGCTTTGTTTAGTCTAGTCTTTAGAACCTTCAATGATGCACAGTGCAGAACCTCTCTGGGAAATCTCTTTAAGTGCTGAATTATCTTCATTGTGATTTTTTCCCCTTTATGTCCAGAGAAAACATCCCTTGATTCTGTTTATAACTACTGTCTTTGATTTTCCTGTCATTTGGCTCAGCGGAGCGTCTGGCTCTGTTTTTTATTTTTTTTTTTTAAGTAACTTCATTGCAAGTACTATTAGGTCCTCCTGAAGCCATCTCTTCTTCAGATGGAATAAGCCCTAATCCTTTAGCCTCTCCTTACAAGGCATGTTCTCCAGACCAGATTGTAAATAAAATTCCAAGATGCTGCTATATCTCATCACTGAAGATCTGGTTCATGTATGGCCTTTTGTGCTCCAGAACAGGCAAAGCCTTTTCAAAAGAGCTACTCTACAGTCAGCCAGACCCCATTCTGTACGGAGAGTTAGTCTGCTCCTGGTAAATATTATGAAGTGTCTGCTGATCCCTTCCTCTGGCCTTTCCGGGTCCCTCTGAATGAGAGCACTGCCTTCAGGCATATTGACATTCGTTTGGAGTTGTCCACAGACTTGATTAGGTGCATTGCATCCCTTGACCAAGTCATTAATAAAGAAATTACTGGTCCCAGGAAAACTCCTTGCAGAACTTCACCTGTCACTGGCATCCAGGAACAATACAATCCCTTAACCACTACCCTTTGAGACCAATAGTCTAGCCAATATTTCATCCATTTAGTATTCTAATCATCCATGCCTAACGTCCTAACTTCATAGAATCATAGAATGCTTAAGGTTGGAAGGGACCTCTGCAGATCATCTAGTCCAACCCACCTGGACAGGCAGGGTGACCTAGAGCATGTGGCACAGGACTGCGTCCAAGTGGGTTTTGAAGATCTCCAGAGAAGGAGACTCCACAACTTCTCTTGGCAACCTGTTCCAGTGCTCTGTCACCCTCACAGTTAAGAAATTTTTCCTTAAGGGCCTGTGGAACTTTGGATGCTTTCAGTTTCCAGACGTTTCCTCTCGTTCTGTCGGTGGCCACCACTGAAAAGAGGCCAGCACCACACTCCTCACTGCCTCCCTTGAGGTACTTACAGACACTGATTAGATCCCCTCTCAGCCTTCTCTTCTCCAGGCTGAAAAGGCCCAGCTCCCTCAGCCTCTCCTCATAGGGCAGATGTTCCAGGCCCCCATCATCCTTGTAGCCCTGCATTGGACTCTCTCCAGCAACTCCACATCCGTCTTGTACTGTGGAGCCCAGAACCGGATACGGTTCTCCAGATGTGGCCTCACCAGCGCTGAGTAGAGGGGGATGATCACCTCCCTCGACCTGCTGGAGACGTTCTTCTTAATGCACCCCAGGATCCCATTGGCCTTCTTGGCTACGAGGGCACACTGCTGCCTCATGGCCAACTTGTCGTCCACCATGACACCCAGGTCCTTCTCTGCAGAGATGCTCTCCAGAAGGTCAGTGCCCAGCCTGTACTGGTGTCTGGGGTTATTCCTCCCCAGGTGCAGGACCTTGCACTTGCCCCGTTGAATTTCATGAGGTTTGTCTCTACCGAGTTGTCCAGTCTGTCCAGGTCCCTCTGGATGGCAGCACAGCCCTGTGGTGTATCAGCTACTCCTCCCAGTTTGGTATCATCAGCAAACTTGCTGAGGGGAGCACTCTGTGCCTTCATCCAGGTCATTGATGAATAAAGTGAACAGGACTGGATCAAGCACTGACCCCAGGGGGACATCGCTAGCTACAGGCCTCCAACTAGACTCTGCACTGCTGATCACCACCCCCTGAGCTCTGCCACCCAGCCAATAAAACTTAGGGCAAGAATATTGTGGGACATCATATAAAAGACTTCCCAATGTCAAGGTTCCCAACCTCCACATCCACAAAACCAGTCGTTTCATCAGAGAAGACAATCAGACCATCCGCCATGATTTATCTTTGGTATGTTGTGGAGTCTCCTTCTCTGGAGATCTTCAAAACCCGCCTGGATATGACCCTGTGCCATGTGCTCTGGGTGTCCCTGCTTCAGCAGAGGGATTGTACTAGATGATCCCTAGAGATCCCTTCCAGCCTCAACCATTCTGTGATTGATTCTGTGAGTCTGTGGTGTCATGCTCTTCTCCTTCATGTGGTCCGAGGTGGCATGGATGCACTCCCTCCATAATCCTTTCAGGGATGCAAGTGCCAGCCTGCAGTTCCTAGAATTCTTTATCATTTTTTTTTTAAAGATGGATGAAATATTTGTTTTTCTCCACCAGCTGGGAATGTCCCCCAAGTCTCCATGATCTTGCAAAGTTGAAATGGCCTTTCAGTGCCATCAGTCAGATCTTCAGCCTTCTCAGATGCATCTGGCCTAGATGCTTTAAATTTTTCTTAAGTTATTTTCTGAGGACGGGTCTTCGCAACTTTGGTGTTCAAGCACATGTGTTTGGGCTTCAGCAACTCTCTGCACACTCTTTGACCTAAACCCCAAGATGTTCTAACTTTTGGCTTTTGGGAATAGCAAATCTTCCTACTTCACCAGCTGGAGCACTGGGCTTGCAGTCTGTCACTGCCTTGCGTGTCCTATATGCATTCCTCCTTCTCATTCCCAGTTCTTCTTGCCGATTTTTTAAGGTGTGCACTCAGAGAAAACCAGTTATTTCAATAATTCCAAGCGAGAGCAACAGCTCAGAGCCCTGAAATCCGAAGGTGACACTCCCAGCAGCACGTCAGCCCCTCGGTTACCTTTCCAGGGCAGGGCACTCCACTTTGCACGCCGGGGTCGCCCGCCATGAGGCGGGGGGGGCCCCACACCTCTCAACACCCCTCGGCCCGAGGCGGGGGGCGG
>NW_010584436.1:71203-81283 GCF_000705375.1 Tinamus guttatus | reverse complement strand
GCTCAGTTCTGTGTCCTGTGCATAAACTTGCGTGTGGTCTTGGAGCAGCACAGGGAGCCTTCGGGCTGCCACTGGGGAAGGGTTGTTCTCTGTCCTCTTTAGTAATTGGCTAGTATTAATTTGGGGGTATTGTGGGTTATGGGGAGGGGGTCCACCAGTATCTATAAATATCTGCTCTGCTGCCTGGAAGGTTCTTTGGGAAGCGCTTTGCTTGGTGCCTTCTGAGCTGGACCTGTGTCCACCTGGTTCTGTGATGTTTCACAGAGGAGTTAAGGTTGTGGGTGAAAAGGCTTGGTTTTAGTTTACAAAAAAAAAAAAAAATCGGCATGCCAGTTAGACATAAGGATTCTCCTAAACTTCTCTGTCTTCTCTGTCCCCTTCCCCTGCACCTTTTGAGTTGCTTTTAAATAGGGTTTGCTCTTCACTTGAACATCACATGTGCTTAATAACATTGCCATAGGTCGCTGTGCACCTGGGCCATGTGCTGTTTTCTGTAGGTTACCGCTGTTCAGGAACTTTAAATTCCTCCTGGAGGAAGCACCCCACTGTGGTGCTTATGGGGTGCTTCAGAATCTGTTTTTGCAATTTGTAAGATTCCCTGACAGATGATGACATGAATAGAAACTTTGCCAATGGCTTTATTATTTCAGCATAAGTCACCCTTGTAGATATTTTTTCATGTATTTAGGAGAATGCATAACCTGTCCAGAACTTGACAAACTTGGGGTCTTCACATATGCTCAGATAGATGATCACAGAATTACAGAATGGTCGAGGTTGGAAAGGACCTCTAGAGATCATATAGTTCAGTCCCCCTGCTCAAGCAGGGACACCTAGAGCATGTGGCACAGGGTGGCATCCAGTGGGTTTGGAAGATCTCCAGAGGAGGACACTCCACAGCCTCTTGGGGCAGCCTGTTTCAGGATTCTGTCACCCTCACAGTAAAGAAGTTCTTCCTCTTTTGGAGATGGAACTTCCTGTGTTTTAATTTATACCCGTTACCCCTTGTCTTGTTGCTGGTTCCCACCAAGAAGAGTTTGGCCCCATCCTCTTTACATTCTCTCTTCAGATATTTGTGCATATTGATCAGATCCCTTCTCAGTCTTCTCCAGGCTAAGCAGGCCCAGCTTGCTTAGTCTTTCCTCCTATAATAGATTCTCGAGGCCCTGAATCATCTTTGTGGCTCTCCGCCGGACCCTCTCTAAAAGCTCAATGTCCCTCTCGTACCGGGGAGCCCAGAACTGCACCCAGTACTCCAGGTGCTGCCTCACCAGAGCTGAGCAGAGGGGCAGGATCCCCTCCCTCGCCCTGCTGGCAATGCTTCTCCTGATGCAGTGAGGATCCCACTGGCCTTCTTGGTCACAAGGGCACATTGCTGCCTCACAGTTAGCTTGTCAACCAGGACTCCCAGATCCCTCTCCACAGGTCAGCTCCTAGTCTATACTGATGCATGGAGTTATGAAGATTTGGCATTTTTTTCAGATAAGTCGTCTTTCTTGTGAAGAAGCAGGAAAGACAGTGCTACATTTGTCTTAATAACTTATACCACTTCCTTTTTTTCCTCCAGTGTTTTGGTTTTTTTTTAAATCTAGGTGGTATTCTTAGCTTTTTGTCTTCAAACACATGTGCGCGTGCGTGCACACGCTCACACACGCACATGACTGGAGAAATTCCAAATTCCACGTTAAAATACTGAACTCTCCAGGAAACTGTGAAAGGAAATACCTTAAAAGCATTTCCATTGAAACTTAAGTTACGTATGACCTGCAGAGTGGACATAAACATGTTTTGGAAAGCATGCATATTGACAATTTTTTACTTTTCAGCTGCTGTCTTAAGAGGTAGTGTGGGCTTATAAGAAAATATATTAAGACATTGTAAGAATAAGAATGTAGCACATTTAGGTGCATGTAATAATAAAAATAATAAACATTTCCTCCTCTTTTATTTTTTTTAATTGTTGAGACTGTTTTCCAGTTGATACAGTTTTGAAGTAAAAGTACTAACTGGAAGCTGGTGTGGATAATAGTGTTTGGAGATGCTTTATTTTTAAGACTGATGATATTCCTAAATGTTTAGCAGTTTAAACACTATTTCCTTTTTTTTTTTTTCCTTTACCTAGTAAAAGTGTTTGGTTGTTACAACCAGCCCGTTTTTAATGGGTTCTGTACGCTGTCAGGTGTAAAGGAAATCTACCTGTCCTGAGCAAGTTAAAAGTTAGGAAGATGATGTTCATGTCTGTGAATTCTAAGCAAGAGAAAAAAAAAAACAACTCTCAAACTTACTGTATTTGACTTTTAAGTTTTCTTGCTACAACAGTGTAGTAAATGCAGTCAAGTAAGGGGTTGTTTGGTGTTTAGAAGTGATCTTTAGTATTACCATAGTATCATTATCTGTTGTTGATGGAAGAAACTATAAGCAGTTGTTTGCTGTATAATTCCATATTTCAATGAACAGTAGAACATGTCTCTTGGTAGTGACAGGATTGGTATCACTTGATTGGTAGTAACATTTTTCCTTCCTATCCCCATTTTGTTTATCAGAACACTTTAAAATTAGCTTGTTCTGAGGGAATTTCCCAGCCAGAAAGATTTATTACTTAAAAGTGTTCATCTTTTTACTAGGAGTATGAGTTTGTGTTCAAACATAAATTGCCCCATATTGTACAGAAAAAAAAAAATATTTTTTCTTTATTTTTTTTTATTAAAAAAATCTACAAGAATTAAATTCGTTTTAGTGCTGTTGGCTTTACATGTACTGCTATTAATAGTGAACTTTGGGAAATTTGTGTCTACCTGCCAGCTTTAGTAAAATTGGTAGACATTATGGTGTGTCAGCTTCTGTAGCTACTGAGCACACCTCAAATGGTGTCTGTTGAGAGAACGTCATTTTTTAAACCTATCTGGTGCAATAAGACGTCATGATTGGTCAGGAAATCAAACTTGATGTTTAGTAATGTACTTGTTTTCCTGGAAGTGATTCTTTTTACTAGTGAATGTGTTCTCAAGCATGTTGTGTGTAGTTGGTCTTTTGTGAGTGAAAGTGAATTTGTTAGAAACAGCTTACTTAGAAATGCTGTGTTAGCTCTTGTAATTGAATGGTTATTACTTGGGATTTCTTTTCAAAATGCAGAAAAGATTAACAGTTTTCTCTCTCATGTTTTAATTTTGAATGATTTGTTTGAAATAGGAACTTCACTTTCCTTATCCATATGTTTTCTATTAAAAATGATAGCTGAATAGTGGAGAGACCTGAATACATGTCCAGCTGTTGGGTAAAGCACAGTGAGCCCAGGAATTGTGTTTTTCTTGTGCTGCAAGGTGATGGTCAGGAAGTAGTGACTGATGCTTCATTCCGTTCACAGATAACAGGGATGGGGTTAATAGGAAAGTGCAGGTGTGTGTGCATTGGCATTACTATAATGCAAGTAAAATTGTAAGGAAGAGAGGCATGCAGATGCAGAATAAAATAGACTTTTGTATGTCTGCTGCTTATGGAATGTTATTTAAACTAATTCTACCTTTAGTGTTTCCATCATTTTGGAAAATAAGGGAATTTATCATATCCCCAAATACATATATATATGTACATATATATATATGTATATATGTTACTATATTGTTTTGTGTGCTAACCTTGTGACAGACAATAACTTAAAATATTAAAAATGTTTCGGTGGCAGTTATCCTTATAGTTTGAAGCTAAGGATGTCTATTTTGTGAATGATTTTGGTTAAGGTAGAAAATATACTGTGTATGTTTTACATGAAGGGAAATATATGTTTTGCTGTATTTGCCTAATTAAAAAAAAATGTTACCTTTTCAGGTCACCAAAATGAGTGTCATATAATTGCTGGCCTGCAAATGGTATTTTTGGCTTTTTTTTTCAGGTTGACTTACAAACTGTTCTTCAGACTTCTGCATAACCAGAGAGTCAGTGTGTGACACTATAATATGATCTACTATAATAGTAGATTATGTATTCATTGTGATATTGCTAGATATATTGTACGTCTTGCATCAATTGTAACAATGTGAATAAACTTTGTAAAAGATCACCAGACCATTGGTTATCTCTGCTATCTTCTCCTGTCATATACATGTAAACTTAGTATTATTGCTGTAACTCTGTATGTAAAAATATGTAAGCACAGGTTGTGTGGCATTTGCCAATTTTTGTGTGACATGTTTTTCTGTACAGTTTCCCCTCCACGCACACACTTTGTCAGATAAGAATATGCTAAAAGGTATGATATAGCTGCTGAACTTAAATATTCTTTGTGAAGAACTGGCTCATGTGCACATGATATTTCCTGGTATATGTGAACTATTTATTAGTGTAAGTACGCAGATTAGCATAATGGAAGCTGTGAGTCAGTTGGTTACTTAGTTCAAATGTATTACCTAATTTATTCTAACTTACTAGGAAAGAGAAATACACTGCAAAAGTGTTTAATTTCATTAAACTAAATTTATTTGGTGTACTTAACAGGTGCTCTCAGTAGTCTTCATTTGAGGAATGGAAATTGTTTTACTTAATGGCATAGTCTGCTTTGTTTATTCAGAATGATTTTGTCCAAAAAAAAATTTTGAGCACTGAGAAGTCAAAATTGTGTTAAGGTCAAAGTGGACTGAGAGCTTGTCTTATCTCCTGTGTTTCAAATAATTATCTTTGATGCAATTGCCCTAGTAACCGTTCTTTTGTTTTGTTTATATTATTCCCTACAATGCAATAGGTGCTCTAGACTCAAGGGACCTTTTCTTTAATTGAGAATTGAAAAGAAACAAAATCTAAGGATTTTTTTTTTTTTTTTTTTGTACATGCTCTGCAGGAGTAGCTTGTCATGCAAACTGTTGAAACACATGTCCCTCAGCTTTCCGGGAGAAATTGTAATGTTAGTTTAGGAGACCTAATATCTAGTCCTAGGCTTAGGAGACCTAGTTTAGGAGACCTTTTTGCACCTTGCTAGGGTGCAAACACATTTGTAATCAGTTCAATCCTCTTAATCCTTGAAGAATTTCTTTTACTCCTTCCATCTCTGAATTGTACCTTCTCCAGAGCTGCATTTCGCTGATCAGTTTTGTCTGCGTTTATGATGAACCCCATACCCCTTCCACTCAGTTGCACTGATGCAGCCATTGATTACAGTAGCCTGTAATCAATGTAGCTTTAGCATTACTAGATGATTGTTTGATGATTTTTTCCCCCCCACATATGCTTTTTTATTTTTTTTTCCTCAAACTTTACTGAATCTTTTTAAAGGTAAAGCAAGCCTAGTACTACCATTTCTTAACCATTTGCACAAAATTTCTTTTCTTCAAGTGCAAGTTGCTTTTTTCCCTCATGGAAAGGTTCTTCATTTTAGGAAAAACTAGATGTTGTCTGGGAAATGTGTAGTCAAAACTATAATCTGTGAATAAAGTTCATCAGGTTGAGAGAAAAAATATTTATCCAGTTTTAGAAACAATGTATGTACTTGTATCTTTTGTTGAATGCATTAAATAAGTAATTTGCTTTTTACTGTACCGGTTCCTTAAGATTGATTGTAGGGTCACCATTTTTCTTAAACGTGCTTACACTATAAAATCATGTTTTTTATATCAATCTACCACGAGATGATTGTTAACTTACTTTTTAATGGCATAAGAATGTGTTTTGATCTGTTTCTGTACTGTTCTCCACCATATTGTGAAGAGATGTGCAGAATTTCCCTTACCCTGGCATGGGTAATCCACCTAGGCGTTTTCCTTCTTGCTCCTCTTTTGCTAATGTGTTTTGGATTTGCTAAATTGTCATTGCTTTGCTGTACTCTTTAATTCTGATGATTATTGTTGCAATCTCTATCAGTCAATCTGTCTGTCTCTTGTCTGCAGTTCAGTCTAGCCCACTTGAAATACTGTTGAAATTGCTTATTTTACCAAAAGTATGGATATAAGTGTTGCTGAGCAGGAATAGTTTAACTGAAAGGTGCTTTTTAATAATATTTATCTTTGTTAATAATATTGTCAGGCTTGGTGGCAGGCTTGGTGGTCAGGCTTGGAAGTTGTTTATATAGATACCAATTTGTTAATCTTGTGCTTGATCAAATTTGACTGGCCAAGAGGAGGTAGCAATCATTCCTGTGATCAGATTAGATAATAATTTAATAAGATACTTCGTGTAGCTTCATTCAAACTACTTGTCTCGGCATTTGCCCATAGGAATTCTAGTCTGGCCCCATGTAGGTTTATTTCTGAGGCATTGTGAATGGTGCCTGAACAGATAAAAGAGGCTTCTGTCTGAACAGTAGAGCTAATTTCTTTCTTTGAGCTAGATTATCTCTTGACAAAAGTTGGAAGAAGCAGACTGTATATATTAATTCACGTAGTATTAAATGCATCTTGACACATCCAAGTTTTGTTTTATGGAATATATTAGATCACCTTTGAAATATGCTCTTTGAAAAGAAATGTGGAATTGTAAGCACTTACTAGTTTGACATTTTAGGCATTATCTTAAATGCTAAAATTAGAAATTGTTTACAGGAACATGTTTTCTGTAATCTATAACATTTACATTCTGTATGGTTATTGTTCACAAGTGCTAATTCGTGAGTGTAGTTATGACTTTTCAGAAAATGGCTTGCATTTGCCAAATTTCTGGTTTTTTAGATTTAAAAAAAAAAACTACCTTCTTTATTGCTCAAGCTAATAACATAATGGGAAATAAATAAGTGTAGGACTAATTCCGTAGTCCTGTTAAACCTTTTTATGATCAAGTATATGAATGCATTATAGACTGGTGTATTTTCACTACTTCTTTCTGGGAAATACTTTGCTTTCCACATTGTAGTTCCTCCCTTAGTTACTCCATAAAATGGATCAAAAGACTTGCCTAGTGGAATCTGAAGCAGACTTCCAAAGCCACTTCTCCATTATGTCATTTATGTTCCAGTCATAAATGTAAAAGGGCATTAATTTGAAGTGCAAGCTTCTGTGTACCAGTAGCAAGCCCAAATTTTTGAAAGTGACTAGAAAATGTAAAGGGAGAATTGATTATCTTTAAAATGTGGATTTATGGATTATAAATATAAAAGAAATGTTACATATTCTTCCTCTGCACCCTCCATTATTAGACCTTATTTTATTTTAAGGTAAATGAACTGCTTTTACTTCTTTCCCAATTTACTTAGTAACTTATTGCTTCCTGTGCTAAATAACTATTTTTTCTGGTTACTCATCTGCTATGGCCTACAGCAGACATTGACGATTTAAATACATAAATAGAAAAAAAAAATCCTCAGTTCTCCCATAGTCTTAATCCAAAAAAAAAAAAAAAGCTGCTCTTTTTTTCTCCTTCTTCAACCGGGAAATTACTTTAAAAAACAATGCTTATGGAGCATTTATAGAGCAGTTATAGATGTAGTAGATCCCAGATGGGAAAAGAAAAAAAGACATAGATGCCCAGGATACGCTCTGTGGGGCCTTGTTCTGAGCATGCTGAGGCAGAGCCCTTTCTTCCCTTGTCAGCCAAGCATTTAAGGTTGCATGCTTTTTGTGAAGTATTTTTCTAAGCTATGTTTAAAGAATAGAGGGAGAGGATGTCAGTGAAAATCTTGTCCATTTAAACAACTATTACATCTCATTAACTTTAGTAAATTATTTTGATTTTTTTTTTCTTAGAGGGTTCCTCAGTCAAGAAGTAATACTTAGGGAATGGCAGAGGACTGTAGTAATTAATGTCTTTCATTGGAAGACTCTTTCTTCCCTCTGTGCAGTGTGTTCCTCACTTCTACCTAGTGCTTGAAATTTCTGGTAGGGAGCAGTCTGCTAAAGTGATTTTGGTTTTACGAATTCCTGGTGTGAGATTAAATACAGTGCGTAAGAAGGACAAGATTTATTTATTTGTCTGTCGTCTTTGCATGGAATAGGCTGGTTTGCATCAGAGGACGTTTTCTCCGATGGTTTTTGAGTATTTGATATCAGTATATGTGTCTACAAAACTTTGTTGATACAGTCAATACTTGAATGCTAATTACTTATTCCATTCTCATATGAAATGAATAAAAGATTGATGACTTGCTAATATTATCATCCTAACTTTCTACTTTCCCATCTGCTGTTGTAGATTAGAAAAGTTCTGCAGTTTATGCACAGCCTATGACATGCTGTTGCTGATGCTTTGCCTGCTGACTGTATAACAGCCGTTCAGGGGTTTGCCTAGTTTCGTCTAGTTTTCTAATATGGGGGGAGGAAGGGGGAAGAAGTTAGCTTCACAATCTGTTCTTCTACTTACTTTACTTTTCTATCAAGTTAATTACTTTGCTTCAGACAACTGTTAATGCAGTGTTAGCTATTTTACAATGGAGGCTGAAGTTGCAAAGAACAACTTGTTTTTGATAGCTGAACAACTTGTTTTTGATAGCTGTTTATCTGTGTCAGTATTTTCTTCCTATTTTTTTTCTTTTTTTTTTTTCTGTGTCGCTTTTCTCTTGTGTGGTAAATCTGACATCCATGCCTAGTTTTAAGGGATTCTGAAGAATTTTGAGAGATGCTTTATTGTAGAGCATTTATTTGTTTGTGTACTGAAACTAAACTGTCCCAGAATCTATAGAGTGCCATTGCTGTGACTGAGTAAGGAAGAGTGGCTTGACTTTCGTTCTGGTTATATTTTCTATACTATTGAGTTTGGAAAGGCGGGTTTGAGGATGTGATCAAATGGTTGTATGCAGGGCTAAGAAAGGAGTCTTCCATTCACAAGACAGGTAGTTCTTTCCTTGTCTGGAAAACATGAAGCTTATGTTAATGCCGCCTCAGGTACTAAGTTGTGATAAGGATAACTTTGTATCTCAAGAGATTAGATTAAGTGTTCTTTGCTTGGCAATATTGAACAGGATTTGGGAAGCTAATTACAATCATTCTCTGAGCTTTTTTAGAAATATGCCATCAAAGTGTCCAGAGTATAAGAACAACACTTTGGAATTAAGGCTAACAGGCTAGTTGGTGATATAAGCTGTCATCCACCTGCTGCCTTTCTCCTGCCCTTCTGCCTCATTCAGCCTGTACAGGTGTACAGGTGTAAAACTGCATTCATCAGGGGTTTGTGCCTGTGCTCCGAACTGGTAAAATGAGCACCTAAGGTATAGGGATACACATTTCCTTGCTTCATGGTGGTTATGGAATCAGAGTGATTAAAGGTGGATGGCACCTTTGGAGATCATCTATTTCACCCCTCTCCCTACACATGAGCAGGGGCACCCAGAACACGTTACACAGGATTGTGTGCAGACAGGTTTTGAATATCTTCAGACACTCCACAACCTCTCTGGTCAATCTGTTCCAGTGCTGTGTTACTCTCATATTCGGGAAGTTCTTCCTCATGTTCAGACAAAACTTCCTGTGCTTCAGTTTGTGCCCATTTTCTCTTGTCCTATCACTGGCCACCACTGAAAGGAGTCTGGCCTCGTCCTCTTGACACTCTGTCTTAAGGAATTCATACACATTGATAACATTCCCTGTCAGCTTTCTAGGCTGAGCAGACCCAGCTCTCTCAGCCTCTCCTTATAGGACAGATGTTTCAGTCCCCTATTCATCTTTGTAGCTCTACAGTGGACTCCCTCCAGTAGTTTCATGGCCCTCTAATACTGGGGAGCCCAGAAGTGGACACTCCAGATGTGGCCTCACCGGGGCTAAGTACAGGGAGAAATAAGCTACACTGAGAAGCAGACTCTCTCCATTTTTAACAGCAACAGCAGGAAAAGTCAGTGATCAGAAGGCAGCAAATAATTCAGTTTTATAAATGCTGAAACCCCTCACGCCATTGTTTTCCACTGGATTTTTATGTTGGAGTCCACATTTCTTTATACCAGTATCATATTGCATTTTTAAACCTGACAGGCAAGCTGGTGATGTAATGCTATTGCTGTTACTTCTGCAGTTTGGGTTTTGTCCTCTTTTAGAACTTTTCTTTCATCATAGTTAGCAAACCTAGCTGATGGTAATAACTTTGATGGAGAGCTTGGAATGACAAAAGTAGGCATCTTTTCTGCTTGCTGTTGACTTTCTGTGGATTGTCTTCATGTTGTTTGGCATTTAACCTCTT
>NW_010584436.1:37690-65581 GCF_000705375.1 Tinamus guttatus | reverse complement strand
TTACTGACAAATGTATATTTATTCTGTATATATTAAAATGACTTATGGATCTTTTCAAGGAAAATAAAGCTCTTGATAATGCATTCATGTATATTTCTAACAAAGAGAAATCTTTCTGTCTTTGGTGAAAGTAACATACTTAGCCTCCTTTGCTTTGTAATACCTGCCAGTCTTAGATGATATAATGTATATTGCACTCTGTCTTTAGAAAAACATGATCTCTACTTCAGTGTTTTCACTTTGTTGTATTTGTTTTGGATCTAAAACTAAATACTTTAGGCAACTTAAAGTGGGAGAAAGAAAACCTTTCCAAAACGAAAGTTTTAGGAATACAAGTCTGAGGCAATTGAAGGCTGGAAAATTCAGAGGACCTGTTAGCTTTTGGGAGTGAGGGGAATAAAACTTCTCTGTACTAGTGATCAAAAATTTGCTACATAATTTAATATTTAATAACAAGTGTGTTTATCTATGAATGAAACCAAACACCAGATTTTCTTTTCCCTTCTAGTGGATTCTTTCTGAGTTAAGAAAGCTACTATAAGAAAGGTTCAGAGGAGACCATTTAACTAACAGTATTATCTAGTTGCCTCAATTTATCTCTCCAAAAGCTAAATGTTAGAACAATAGTAGAAAAAATCAGAGCAGCATATATGTTAAAGTCCCACTGAAGTTTGAGCAGCAAAAGAAGAAACAAGATTTTCCAAAGCTTTATTTATTTGTATATTTCTTTGGGCATCTGACTTTATTCAGGTTAGTGAGTCTGCACCTGAGCCCAGAAGGAACAGAGTATCTGTTGCTCACCTGCAAGGTATAGGACAGTTCTAATACCGTTTTTTTATCTTACATCATAGCAGCCAAGAGAGAGCTGTCAAATCATTGAAACGGATGCTAGTGATCACTTACAGGTAGGATGGATATTTGGTTAAACTGTAGAAATGCCCTTCTGCTGTTTGCCTGCTGTTGCCTCTTGTCATCACAGACTTCCACTTGGACAGTTTTCCTCGTCTGTAACTATGTCTGACCTAATAGTGGAGTCAGGTGAATTTTTAACACATGAATTTTTAAAGGCTTTTTGCCGAACACACAATAGAATTTTCTTCTGTTCTTATTTGAAGATTCTCCTTCATTTTCTCCTTTTCAGAAATCAGGAATATCTTTATGATAATTTTTTGTTTCTGCAGGAAATAAGCAAATGCTTCCGAAAAAGTTACCAAGATTCCTACTTTCAGATTAACTTACAGTTCATTAGGGATATACTCTTCGATAGTTTTAGTTATTAAGTGATTTGTTTCTCTGGTTGTAAAAACATGTATGACATCTCTAGTAATTGCATATTTTCATTGTACTTAGAAGTAAGATTTTCCAAAATGGGAAGATAGAACATATATATGTAAGGGGCAGGAGTAAGGAAGGCATCTTTCAGAACAAAATGACCCAGAATTTAAGATGACGTGTCCATTCAGTTTCCAGATTTTTCTGTGCTGGACTTTGCAAACCCTTGTTATCTTGCATATGTGCATGATATACACACACATGCACATAACTACTAAAATTCGTCTCGATCTATTCTGCAGAGGATACAGTAATGAAAATCTGTTTCAGCTGGGTTTAAATGGCGAACTATGTTCTCTCGACTCATGAATATTGAACAAAAGGATTCAAAAAAGTGGTATGGATTCAGATACTTTGTAATAGGAACTCATTAAAAGCTTGATTTTGGAGGAAATTTGTCCTTCGTTATACTGAAGACTTGTTTTAGCCAGCCTTTAATGACTGGAAGTCAAGGATCTTGTAATCCATGGGATTTGAAACAAAGCAAAGAGTACCTTTTTAATGTTTTACAAATTCTGCCTCTAAATTGTCAACAAGGAGGCTATTGTAGTTTATTCTTCAGGTATGTTACTTTTAATATGTTACAAATGCATTGTTTAAGATTTTGGCAAGACTTTGTCCTTTAGTAACCTACTCAAATTAACAGTAGATTTTTTTTCAAATGTCTAGTGCCTCCAGCAATAACTTTGATATCTGATAATGAGCTAGATTCTAGAGAAGGGTATCGCAGTATTCATTAAAAGGGGATGGAGAGAATCACTCCTGAGACAATGCTCTATTTCCATAGAACATTGAGCATTTCCTGGACGTTCACAGCCAGGCTGGCTATGCAATTTTAATATGCGTGAGAAAAGTGTAATTCAGAAACCTTATTGTAGTACTTTTCTTTTGAGATAACTGCTTTATTTGAAAAAAAAAAAACCCTGACATCTTAATGCTCTTTCAGAAAAGAAATATATTTTTAGCTACTCTTAAAGTTCAGCTGGGTTCATCTTTTGGCTAATCACATACATGCATGTGTTTTGATCCTGCTGCTGTTTTTTCTAGGGTGGGTGATTTTGTCAGATAGTGGTTCTGAATAGCAGTAAAATAGCAGCAGTGTTGTAGTTTCAATGACTTATGGGTATTGATTGTAAGATGACACATCATTGTATAATGAAAGCTGTAGAAATCTGTAAGCTCAAGAGTGAATCACTGTGGCTAAAGAAGGTTAATCTTTTAAAAGCTTGGTGTATATGTAGCTTTGTGTGTATATATATTTATTTTAAGGATCTGCCGTTATCTGACTTGTAAAATGCCAAGATATGATTTTATATTGTTGAATTTTGTATTTTCATATGAGGCAATTTTAACCATCACCAATTCAGGTTCGGATCTATTGTTCTTGCATTTTAGGATATGGAGAGTTGTGTTTGATTTCGTCACTAGAGCTGAAGATGGTTAATGCCAAACAATCTGTCTGTAGTTTGGTAGGAGTATGGTGCTGAGTTTTCCTTTTTTGCATTTTAAATGCACTTTTTTTTCCCCCTATACGTAATCCTGTGAGGTAACTTTATACTGGACTTTTGAAAGAGAGATTTAAAGGGAGTACAGGCAGACTTTACAAGAGTAGCTTAGCGGATGCGGTGCATTTGACAAAGCTGAAAGTGTGGAATAGCTTGTGGCTATTGGTTGATCTACAGTTGACAGCTTTTTGGGGAAGAAATGTGAACAATTTGCTTCCTAAATTTGCTGTAAGCTTACTGTATAAGGGATGCAATCTTATATGAACAATAAAAGCCCTAAATTTTGCCTGGATAAATGAGTCAATGCAGTGGTAATGTCTCTACCGCTTTCCACTGTCCCTAAGAAAGTAGAGAAGGTTTCTAATTCCATAGATTTTATACTTTTATAATTTACCCATTTTTTCCCCTTCCCATCCTGTTGTTCACTTAAATAATTATTTTTGCTGTCTTCTTAAAAGTGGCAGTTATACTGCCCTCAGACCAAGCTGTGAAGTGAAAACAGGAAAGACAAGACAGATCCTGTTCACACAGGCTCTGTACCTCTAGATGTCGTGATTCTTCTTTTGCTTGGTCCAGTTTCATGCCATCTTTCTCTAATGTGTGGAACTAGAGGTGACTACTATTTGAGAAGGTATTTCACGAGTTTATAAAAATTTAAATTGTACTGGACGTTGTTGGAATCAGATACTGTGGATTTAAAAATATCTGGTTAGTGCTGCCGTTAAGTATTGCTGGTATTTATAAATTTTGCTCTTTCACATCACTGGATAGAAGCTACTCGCAACAGGACATTTTGTACTGCTACTAAATGGT
Source organism: Tinamus guttatus (assembly GCF_000705375.1). The sequence continues at coordinate 61,931 of NW_010584436.1, read as the reverse complement.
GCTTATGAATTCCGATCTATTGTGAGTGCAGTGATGTTGGTCACAAAATGGTTGAGCTTGGAAGGGATCTCTATAGATCCTGTAGTCCAGTTGACATTTTGAAAAGATCGCATGGAGGTGTACACAGGGGTGATATGCTGCTTCTTTGTAATGTTCATTAAACAAATAGGTAGGCAGAGTTGGAGATGTGTTTTTAAGTACAGTAAATTCAAGCTTTTAGCTCCTCTCCTTAATTTCTTGAACTTTATACTGACAAATTCTTATTCTGATAAGACTTATTCTGAAGTGTCCTTGGCCTCTTCAGAAACAACTTCCTGGAAAAACTGTTCTTCATGTGAATCCATCTTTTTTTTTTTTTTTTCCCATACTCTTAAAAGATAATATAAAAGTATTTTGTAATCTTTCCTTTAGTCCTGCCATTATCTTGCTCTTCTACCATCATGTTTAGAGAGATGTCCTTTCATATTCTGCTCCTCACCTCTGCAGCATTTAGCAGTGAGTAAATCTTTACTCTTGTGTTTTTTGTGGAGGAGAAAAAAGAACCATTGCTGTAAGTGGGCTAGAAGACAAGTGGCTTTCCTTGGGAAAAAAAGGTGTTGTAATAGAATATGACACTCATTTCTGCTATTAATTTTAGATCATTTAATCTTTTCTGTGAGGATTGATTGCTTATCAGTTTCAAATAGTACTTTAGTCATGTAACAGTGAAGCAAATACCCACAAAACAGCAACAAATGGTGCTGTTTGCAGATCTTCTCTGCTACCAGGATTTTCATTTATTTGTTTATTTTGAGATGGGGAGAAATGAATACGTACATTTTTACTGGAACTGGAAAAACCTCATCTGTCATCAAGTTCATATATGATCTCTGCAAATTGCTCAGCATGCCCATGTGATAGGAGAGGAGTAGGTAGTGGTTCAAATTATTGCATGGTACATTTGTGCTCCGTAGATCTTTGATGTAGGAGGAGAGGAACAGTAAGATTTGCAAACATTCCTAGCTTTGGAATGAGTGGTATACCTACCGGTTTAATGAAGCCTGAGGGCTTGGCGCCATCTGCTGGTGCTAATGTATTCTCACAAATGGGAGAAATGAGTTGCGAAGAGTCCACTCATATGTGAGAATTTGAATTGTTGCCATGATATCTTTAAAAAGTACACTTGGTGTATTCACATACAATTAAGTTGATAAAATAATTTACCAAAAATCTGTATATGTGCTACTAGTCATACTTTGGTTTGCTAAAATAAAAGTGAATCTTGAACCTTATTTCTATCTCCTTGATAAAAAGAAAGTTTCTAATAATTTCTTTTATTAAACAGTGCTTTGCAAACAGACCAGGACTTCTTTGAAGTTTACATTATTTTCACAACCTCTGCACTTGTAAAGTGTTTATTACTACTTTCTCTACTCTCTTTTTTTTTTTTTTTATTGTGGCTGTTATATTGTTTCCTTAAAAAATCAACACTAGTATAGTAAAACTCACCATGTTTGAAACAAAAGATTTTGTCTGAGGCCAAAGTGACCACAAATACTTTTTAAGAAATTATTCTCTCATGTCTTAAATGTCCTGTATCTGAGATTAAACTGATTTAATATTCTTACTGTTCTCCAGAATATCAAGTATTGACCTTGTTAGAAACTAAAGCAGGGCTACGACTAGTGCTGTATTCCTCCAGAAATACATTTCTGATTTAGACAAATTGTTGTGAGATGAAACAATTGGCAGAAATGCACGATACTTAGTATTAACCTTTTTTTGTTGTTGTTGTTGTTGTATTCTTTTGTTCTTTAGCAGTTAGGCAAGACCACATTCTTTTAAGTTACTGTTTAAAGGAAAAAAGAAAATTTAAACTAAATCCCTAAATCAATTATCGGCTGATTAGAAGAATAAGCTGTTTCTGTATTTTAGTCAAACTAGCTGATGATGTACAAATTGAATGGAAGGTGTTTTCTTTTTTCTTCAGCTATAGATTTGTCTATTAGGTTTCATATGTGTGCAGGTACTTATGCCCTGATTTAAAAAATCTCTTCTACATCCTAAGTTCTGGATTTGATTGTAATTATATTGTTGTGATTATTTTTTTCTGGTCAGAGATCAGTGATTTTTGCTGTAATACCACTATCTTTGTGGAACAAAGTATACTTCCAGTTTCTATTACTGTTCTCTTTCTACTCTCACTGCTTTATGATCTTAGTATCTTTCAATAATGTATTAAGCAAAACTGTTAGTGTCCAACATGTGACTGAGAAAATCAGGCCTTTTTTTTTTCCATAAGTATTATGTGAGGAGTGTATTTCTGATTTTTAACAGAATAACATTGTGGAAGAGGGAGAAAAGAGAAGGTATGCTTATCCTTTTAAAAATGGAAAAAAGTTGCTTTTTAATGGTTTGTAAATCTTTTGGCAGTCACCCCAGTTCTGGGTTTATAATGTCCTATTCTGCTTATTTTGCTTTACAAAGCCATGTGGTACAAATAAGAGTAGTAGTTTAATAATCTATAGATTGGACAAAGAGGCGCTTTTTTTTGAGATACCTACGCAAAAGGACATCTTATACAAACCTGCTTTGATTTCGATTAATATTTTTTCTCTGAATTCAGTCAAAGCTATCAATGTGCTAAATCAATCAATGTGCTAAAAGTTAAGAGATTATATGCATTGCATTGAAATTTTTGCCTAATGTTGTCATGAATGTTTCATTGTACCATAGTATCTATCATTTCCTCAGCAATGTACCAACAAAATCGGTAACTGTAAACCGTGTCTTTTATTTTGTGAATAGGAAAATGTGAGTAGTACTATATCTTATACCTTACTATAAATGTAACTTGAAAACTGAGAATGAGATGCACCTGGCTGTGGATATCAATCCAAAATCTTTGCCTTTTTAGAGACCTGTCACCATCTAAATGGATTGTGGTGTTCAAGTTAGCTTTTTCTTGTGTTACGTGTGAAGCTAGAGTTTTTTTTTTTTGTCACCACATGGTAACAAGACTGCTTGTTCTTCTATTTTTGAGTAATTTTCCTGTGGTGTGTGCTCTCATAGAAGAATACTGCATGGGTGGTTCTTGGAGTACTTTCTTCTTCTGCCCCATATTGACAGTCTTTTCCCCATTTATTTTGGTTAATCAGATTTAAATAGTCCACAATCTACTACCTGCCTTTTTTTTTTTTTCTTTAATTGTTCTAGGTGAACTTAATGCGCTAACCATTTCTGTGTGATGGATTTTTTTTTGTTATTGAGGAATTTTGGGTGCTTAACTTTCAGACTATTTTTCTGTCTTTTCAGGTCTCTGGATGGCAGACTTTGAAAAGAAATGCTGTTTTAAGAGGTATGCTACATGTAGACCAAAACACTTATGGTCAGTGTGTGCACCAATGATAAGGCCATATCTTTAAAGAGACTTTTTGCTTGTCTTTTTTCTGTGTGTCGACTTAACAACAATTTTCGGTGCTGAAATCCCTCTGAAAGGTGAAAGCTTGTTCAGAAGCATACAAACTTTACAAACAGTTTTACTGGAGAGGTCTGTGAGATGCTGTTAACATTTTGGTTGATAATTTAACAGGATGCAGCCATAGCAGAGAAAGTATGGTATGAAGAAAAAAAATCTTGACCCTCTGACACTTGCATACCCTCTACCCCCCTCTCCTGATTGTTGTGAGTGGCAGGGGGCTTCTTTTTTGAGTTTTTTTTTTTTTTTTTTCCTTGTGGAGGCAATTCTGGATGCATTTGTAGTTTTTTTGTACTGCCTTTCCCTTGATGTGAGAGGAAATCTCTCAGCAGTGAAAGGCTGACACTGTTCTAGCAATATAGTATAAAATATTTGGAAACAAGATGGAAGAGCACTAATCTTTATTCAAGTGATTATTTTTTGTATATTGAATGGATGTTTGAAACATTCCTGTGTGATAGTGAGGTGTTTTTGCTTTTATTTATTTATGGTTATTTTGGTTTTTATTTATGCATTTATTTATTGTTATTTTGGTTTTCATGTTCTAGCGTAAGGGGACCATTTCTTTCTCCATTCTAAGATTTCAGTGCTCTACAGCTGCTAGGAAAAGCAGTTTCCTAAAATTGAATTGGTTCGCTCTTTCCTTTATCTCTCAGCCATTTCAGGATTCATGAGGAATGATTTAAAAAAATATTATGTCAGACCCAGTCTATCCAATATCTTTTTTGCCCAGAGAGGCGGTGGCAGACTATTCTGGAGGCGTTGTTCAGATGACCATTCTGGATGTTTTCTGAATGTAGCAGGGCTGATGCCAGAGCAAATGAATTTAATTGGGTCAATTTGAATGTGAGGTTAGGTTAGATCTTTTAGGATATCCCTTTCAAACTGTACTATGGTATGATTGTATGTAGCATACTTCTGTGGGAGTTTTTTGCATTTTATATTTCCCGTAAAGCAGGTGAGATTCTGGTTCATTTTAAGTAGTATGTATGTTAAAGAAGTATTTTGATACTTCTTGCTTCTGAACTTGACTGCAGTCCTACAAATGGTTCAGAACTATTGAGCATGCATCTATTCAGAAACTGACTGGTAACATTGCAAAAAAAGACAAATAGAAACTGCCTCATTCAGTGTAGAGGTTAGCCTCTCATATCAACTTAAGTATGGTTTAGTGAGCTTATAAGTAAATATCAGACTAACCCAGAACTCTCATTTGGAAATAGAGTTTCTTTTTTATTGTGAAGAATTTGATGCAAGAAAACTTCAGCCTAGCTGAAGCTACAGAAATATGAACTTTATTAATGGTAAGCTTTTCAGATTTAATGCCTTGGTACTTATATTTTCGTCTCTTTGTTTTTAACATTCAAGCTGAATCAAGGTTTTTTTCCTCTAAAGAGTATTTGTGTGTATTTGTGTGTGTGTTCAGACAGACACAATAAGTTCCAAGTAACTATATATATGTGTATATGTGTATATATGTGTGTGTATACGTATTATGTATATATATAAAATAAAGGATGCTTGATTATGACCATCTTATGTGATGAAAGTTCCTTTAGCTTTTGTGGAGTAATAGACTATGAGAACATGGGAATATTAGAGCACCTTCTCAAGAACAGATGTATGGTTCAGGTAGCTCAGTACCCCTTTAATAATGATGAAAAAGTAGTAGAAAATCAGAAAAAAAAAGTTTGCAATTTTTTGTTTGTTTGGTAACTTCTTGTGGAAAAAGAAACAACCAATAGAAGAGATATGTTCAGTAGCACAAGATGCAGGGTAAAGTAAATTCTGACACAGACAGCTTACTTATAGACCTTAGAATCGAACTCCTTATCGGAAAGTGATGCTGTATTGAAGCTTCTGTGTTAAGACCTCTGCGTGTGCAGGAAACAGTTTTTTCTCTTGTTTAGGCACTGTAAACTAAAAGGCCTGAGGGCCAGGCCTTCTGCAAAAAATCTTTTCCTGTAGCTTCTTTTGACACTGAAGTGGTTAAAGCCCTGGAAAAACTTTCCCCCATTATGTTTCTTCTTTAAATATATAATGAGTGATTTTTATTTTTATTTATTTTATTATTACCATTACTTACTTATTCAAAGGTATATGAGATCTTCACCAGGCTGATTACGCTAAGTAAGCGTAGTTAGGAATTTCTAGATGTGTGTCATGGTTTTGCTGGAATAGAATATGTTTTTTATTTCCTATTCAATCCATGGAGTGGTTTTCTTTGCTATCTTTTATTTGTTTATTTATTTTCCCTCTGGAAAAATTTACGTTAATTTAGTTGTTCTGTAGTCTTTTTAGTACTTTTACTTTCTTTGTTCTGTAGTTCCTTCATAGCTCTAACAATATCATGTTCCATCTGAGCTATTTTTATTTGCTGTAGAGTTTTTTCATTTATTTTTTATTCTAGTGCTACATCATATGGTGCTTTGCTTGGTAGTACTTGTCTCTACAGTAGTGGTGAGAAATTGTGAAATGTTTTCTAGAGAATAAATTATTTCTGAGCTTCAGTTTTCACTGTGACATCTTTGGCTCTTCATCCTCCCTAATACCTCAATTCAGTTCATGGTAATCATGAATACCTTTTGCTGAATTCCTGTCCAGACAAGTAACTAAGTTGTGATTGATATTGTCCCTGTATGTTTGCCTCTTGGTTTGATTCTTTTGGCTTGAATTCTCTTTTATCTATCATAAATTATGTTTTTTTCCAGAGGGCCCTCTTTCTATTTCACTAGTTGTTTGGTGCCATTTCCTGAATGTTTCTCAGGGAAAACAATAAATAGCTTTTCCCGTAGGTTCATGGAGTAGCTTCTTTACCTGGAGACCTCATATGCCAACCTGAAGCTGTTAAATATGTGGCTATTCTAACAGGTTAGCTATAAAAAACTATAAGCAAAATTGTAAAATAGATTTATAACAGTAATCCAATTCCGAAGTATAGATTCTGATCTACTTTGTGTATTGCACAAACATGCTGTACTTTCATTCTTCTTTAACATTTAATTACTAGCATAATTATAAAATCTTAAAAGCTGTAAAACAGATTTGAGTTTTATATCTCTTACGTCTTAGCCCTGGTAAGTCTTCAATTACTGTTTTGCATTGAGCAACATTGGTCTTAAGAGCTTGGTTAGGAAAATGTTTTTCCATTGATTATGATGGAATATAATGTACTTTGTTCAGTGCTGGTATCATTCAGACTAGTTGGGAAATTTGTCTTTTGATAATTCTCTGTCCTTAGTTTACCACTTCATTAAATATAGGAAAAGAAGATGACAGATGAAGAATTAAACTTTCAGGGTGAAATGTGGGGGAAATCTTTCAGTATTCAAATTTTGAAATATGTTCCAAAACAAACTAAGTCAAAGCTATTATTTGTAACCCAGGCCCAGTCAAGTCACTGTAATAGAGAACTGTCATCTAGTGATAATTGAAGTAACCAAATTAATAAATTATAAGCCAGTTTAGACAGGCGTTGTAAAATCTTTTTAATTAACTCCAGTGTTTCTACAGTGCAGTTCTTTTTTTCAATATATTTTGAAAATATAAAGTATTTCTATATTTAAAAATAGTGGCCCACTTGTAAGGGCATAGGTTTTGCAGGCTGTTTTATCTGACAAGTAATGAAGAATGCTGCAGAAAGACTAACTGAAAACATTTCATTTTTAATTTTGATTTTCTTGCAATAGTAGTTACGATATTCTTTGCTTTGAAGAGAAAAAAGCTTCCTAGGTCACCCTTCTTAGTGCAATAAAATGTAGCTCTGTCAACGAGGCAGCTTTATTTTTAATGTTCCCTTCAGTAAAGCATGTTTGCAAAAAAAAATTCCATTAAGGATGGGTTTTTTTCCCTCTTTTTTTTTCCCCCATTCCTACCTTGAAAGTCATTGTTTAGGTGAATAGGAGTATTTCACCTTGAATCTAGATCAATGTGTCAATAATGAAAACGTATTAATAGTATGCTAGCAGTCTGTTTTCTAGGATATTGAAACTCTGATTGTAAGTTAATGCTGATTTCACATTATTTCACTATTTATTTCTGTGAAACACTTTAAAAGGTATTATAAAAACATTTAAATTATGTGAACATAGCTTTAAGATGAACTCTAATTGCTTACATATTCCAAAATTACTTTTATGTGATCACTACAGCTGTGTTACTGTGTTGTGTTTTTTTTTTTTTTTTTTCTCTCCTACAGACACCAAAGATGCTAACAAGAAAAATTAAGCTTTGGGACATCAATGCCCATATAACCTGTCGTCTGTGCAATGGATACCTTATTGATGCTACCACTGTAACAGAATGCTTGCATACTTGTAAGTAGGAGTATAATTAAGTTAAGCAAATTTTTTATTTGATTTTGCAACATGTTCTCATGCCGTAAATTGAAATTCAAAAATCTGTAGTGCTTAAGCCAAAATAATGCATGCTTTGCTAGACTATCATTTTTTTTTTAGCAAGGTAATGTTTTCTCATGAAGGAAATGAGAAGAATATTGAAGCTGTACTGCACAAATCTGAAGCATTATTACAAGGGGGAGATATGATGCTCATGAATTACTGGAGTTTACTTTTTACACTTTACTTGATTTGAGTGCTTTTCATCAGCTTAATCCACTAAACTTGCCTTCCTCATCACTCTTCCTATTGTGGCTATTCACACTCCACTCTGTCTGCTCTGCATGAGTTTCACATTCGTATGATGTTCTATTTGGAATGTAGTAAGGAAGACCTCTGATTAATTTTGTTCCAAATATTTTACTGCTGCTATTAACAGCTTATATCAGGGGTCCTCAAACTTTTTAAACGGAGGGCCAGTTCACTGTCCCTCAAACACTCTTGGGGGCTGGACTGTAGTTTGGAAAAAAACGAACGAATTCCTATGCACACTGCACATATTTTATTTGTAGTAGTGCACAGAAAAAAAACAGGAAAAAGAATGCAATATTTAAAATGAAGAACAATTGTAATCAACAAAAACAAGTAATATTTCAATATGAACTGTGGGCCTGCTTTTGGCTAATGAGATGGTCAATGTTGGGTTCGATATTTGTCACTGCTAGTCTTAGCAAGTGGTGCAAGTGTTCATCAGTTAGTCTGGATCTGGTTGGAGATTTCAGATGTTTCATTTGGGGAAAAAGTCTGCTCACAGACATAGGTGCTGCCAAAGATGGTTGCAATTTTGAGTGCATGGTTCCTGAGATTATGATATGCCTCTGAGGGGAGAGATGCATAGAAATTAGTAAGGCTGCTTGATTTGAATGCATCTTTCAGCGAGTCACAAGTCTGTAGTTCGGCCAATTCCATTTGGTAAATCGGATCAACAGTTTCAATGTCAACAGAAAATGGGTTCCGGAAAAGCTGTATGTCCTGTTCATGGAGACGAAGCTCTTTAAATCTAATTTGAAACTCCTTTTGCAACATTTCTAGTACATCCATACATGTTTTGTTTGGGAATGCAACTGCTGGTTTTTCTGCAGACAGGTTTTGAGTTGTGGGGAGATGGCAGAAGTTTTCCTCCTTTACTTGGTTAATGAGCAGGTCTAATTTGACTTGAAATGCTTTCACATGTGAATACATATCACAGATGAGCTTCCCCTTTCCTTGAAGTTGGACATTGAAATTGTTGAGTAGCTCTGTTACATCTGTCAGAAACGCAAGGTGCCATTTCCATTCTGCATCTTTGAGCTCTGGTACTTCTTTGTTTTTAGAAAGCATAAAATCATAAACCTGTGGAAGTAAGTCATAAAATCATTTCAAAACTCTCTCTCGACTCAGCCAACAGACTTCTGTGTGGTACAGAATATCTTCATAGGCAACATTTAGCTCAGACAGAAATTCCTGAAACTGTCTGTTGTTTAGTGCATGAGCTCTAATGAAGTTAACACAAGTAACTACAATTTTCATGAGTCCAGCTTCAGTGATTTACAACACAGTGCATGTTGGTGGATGATGCAGTGTATGGCTATTGGATGTGAATGGTTGTGTTTGTCCATCTCTTTGTTAATGCGTGCATCCGCTCCTTTCATGGACCCCAGTATGCTAGGAGCACCATCACTTGTCACACTGAATAGTTTACCCCAGTCCAGCTCCAAATCATTCATAGTTCGGCAAACTTTCTCATAGATATCGACTCCTGTAGTTGTTCCGTTCCTTTGATGCTTTTCAGTGCAGCAAGCTCCTCTGTGACTTCGAAAGAATCATTTGTCCCACGAATGAAAATTAGAAGTTGTGCAGAATCACGAACATCATTGCTTTCGTTGAGTGCCAATGAGAAATAGCAAAGTTTTTTCGAGGAGTTTTGCAACTGCAGATTCAAATTTTCCTCCATTTCTTCAATCCTTCGTGTAATTGTAGGTCTTGAAAAACTCACTGTACTAAATACATCCGCCTTCTCTGGACACATCTCTTTGGCAACAGAAAGAAGGCATTCTTTAACAAATTCTCCCTCTATGAAGGCTCTTCAAGTGCACGCTATGAGCTTGGCAACTTGATAGCTTGCTTCAAGTGATGATATATTGAGCTCCTTTTGCTTCACAAAGGTATTTTGCTGAGTTGTCAACCCATGTTTCAGTCTTAATATTTTGTCTTTTCTCACTTGTCCGACCAAAGAATCGTATTTATGTTGAGTTTCGTAGTGTCGACGCAAATTGTATTCCTTGAACACAGACACTGAATTCTGGTGTATCAGACAAACAGCTCTTTCTTTGTATTCCGTGGAAAAATAATCAAAAATCCACTTTTCTTGGAATACCCTGCACTCGGAGTAAATTTTTCTTTTTTTTGACATGATGGTGTGCGCGTTTCCCATTGGTGCTGGCTTGCTTGTCCTGCCTGGGAGCTGGAGGGACGGAGGGAGAGATGGGGGAGCCTCCCCCCTCGCTGATGCCGCGGCCCCCTCCTCAGCCCGGCCATGCAGTCCGGAAAGGGTGGCCAGAAGGGACTGAAGGAACTTTGGCGCAGTGCAAGGACGAGGCTCTGGTTTCAGCCCAGTCCCGGCGGGTGCTTGGGAGCTGCGGAGGCCCACGCGCGGATTAAGTGGCAGGAGGTCATCTGCGGCTGCTTGGTTTCCTCCCCCAACCCCCCGGGGCGGGGGGCTTCTGTAAATACCAGCGGGCCGGATTGAGGACCCTGGGGGCTGTATTCGGCCCGCGGGCCATAGTTTGAGGACCCCTGGCCTATATTAACAGTATTATTAGTATGTCGCCCATCTCATCTGTTTTGAAAGTTAATGGGTCATTTTTCATTATCGAAACAAAAAAATGCTTAATTCACATCAGCTGCATCATTTTTTTTCAGACTTTTAAGTTGAGTGAATTTAGGTTAATCCTCAGGTCTTGCTGTAGAAGCCAGGGAACAATCACTTCTACTGTTTTATGTATTTATTTATTTTGTGGAATATGCTTCCCTTTTGTAGATTGTTTGTATTTTCAGAAAGTGTTACTTTTTCTATGCCTATCCTTTAGAATTATAATGTTTCAAGAAAGGCACACCCTCATAGTTTTATTTAACTTTATACATCTTGGCATTGTTTCTTTTGTATATGTTAATTGTGATAATGTATTTCCTAACAAGGTTTCCATTGAATATCTCTCTTGAAAATGCCCTCTCTGTTGAGATAATGGATTCCCTGATGAACTACAATACCCTGTAATTCAGCTTCTGTTTCAGCTCAGAATTAAGGGCTTTTTTTTCTGATTTATTTACATTATTATAATTCCATGACTTTCAGAAATTCCAAGATTCTTCATTTTGCCATTATACTGCTTTAGATCTGGAGTAAGAATGCTTTGTCGAGGATGAGGTTGACTTATTTTGTAAAATGCCAGACCTAGACTTATGGGGCAAAAGCTGTAGGGTCAACAATTAACTTTTACTGACAAAAGTGGTCTTCAGAGTGTAAATACAGTGTAGAGTATCAAGTCATTAACTTGCTTTGCTGCTTCATATCTTACATTTGAATACACGCCAATTCACATAGAATCATCATATTATTTGAGTGGTAGATGGCACTATATTTGCAAAAATTCTTTTGATTTATGCATTAAGGATTAGTACTTTAATAAAAGAATAAACAAATGGCTACTGGTTAAGAATAGATGTTTCTGTACTTTTCAAAGAGAAACCTAATAGTATAATTTAGGTAAGTAGAACTTTTCTAAATTTTGAAGTTGAGTTCATTTTTAACTTCTGGTTAGAAAAACATGTAATAGAATACTTTGTCCAGTACTGTTTCCCTAAAGAAATTTAATGGGGTAAATAGTTTGTTTTCAACCTGGTGAATAGAATTGTGCCAATGGGCATGAGAACAGTTCCGAAATAGTGCAGCTCTACAGTGTGTCACTGCATTAACAGCTTTTACGAGATTTCTTCAAAAGATCTGTCATTGCGTATTTTTTTTATCTGGTGGAAGTTTAACTGTGGTGTGTACTCTATGAATGGTATAAGTAAAAAAACACCAGGATATCCATTTTCTGAAAGTACTCGGTTCTTTTGAATAGTGTACAACTTAAGGAAAAGGAATAAGTTATTTGCGCTTGGTTCATTTCCGAAAAAGTGAACTTCTTTATAAAACATAGTTAAAGAAATTGTCTCAGTATCTTAAAGATGTAGAATGTCTTGTTATTCTAACAGTATGGTGCTCACCTGCCGTTCAAATAAATTCTGGAATGGGATTGTGCTGTTTGCTTTATTTGGAAGACTCTGAGTCCATACAGATTTCCTGCATTAATTTATACACAGTGCTTCAAGAGCATTCCAGAAAGACATTGTGAACTGTTTTTGGAATGGTTAGACCTATACACATAGAACACAAAATTCATTTTTTGATTTGCCATGTGTATGTCTACAATTATACCAAACCAATCTTCTATATTTTCAATATAGTTTTATTTGTTTTTAATTATGAATATTTTGTTTTCAGTCTGTAGAAGCTGCCTAGTGAAGTATTTGGAGGAAAACAACACCTGTCCAACATGTAGAATTGTTATACATCAGAGTCATCCATTACAGTATATTGGGTAAGCAGGAAAGTAAAAGCACAACTAGTCTCACTGTGGGTTTGTATGATTTGCTCATGCAGTACAACTTTCACCTAGACTTTTTTACTTGCTTAGAAGTATGGTAAGCATTTAAGAAGAAGTTTTAATAGAAATATGATTTATGTAAAAGACCTAAGCGCTAAACTTTGCTATGAATTTGCAGTTCTTCAGCATCTTTTATGTTATCTTTTACGAGTGAAGCTTAATGGAATTTAATCGCTTCTTGTTTTATACATCCACATCACAAAAGTTTTGTATATGAAGCATTTTCATGAACTGCTCTTTTACTATGTATGAAGGCAATGAGTGTCAACAGTCATTTTGACTATCTAAAAAGTTGATAAGAAAGATAACTGTTATTGTTTATTGTTTAATTAAATGTCCAAAGGACCATTTAGCTCATAGGTGCAGGTTGGAACACTGGCAGCAAAAAACACTAGTCCAGTGCATTTAATCTCCAGAATGTAACAACCTCTATGTTTTTAATATAACGTAAGGGTGTGTTTTTTGTGGGTGTTGTTTTTTTTTCTTTTTTTTTGGTCTGTGTGATTTGCAAAGAAGTCTTTTTTACAGCAGTTTCCGTTTGCATATTTCTAAGACATATGTAAGATGATTGTACAATGTGGCCTGGCTGAGTGCACTAGAGATCTGAAACACAGAAACTTTCCCTGATGGAAGAGTGTTGTGGCAGTGTATTCATACTAGCTGTTGCATATCAAGTAGTCTTCTGCCTTCCTTTATGAAAAGCTTGGTTTTGTTTGTGTCATAACTTTCAGTGTGCATCTCTCAGTTTTATCATAACTTCTGAAACAGTGCTGATTTCTCATTTGCTTTTACTGGGATCTGTTTATGTCCCAAAATGATTTCTGAATTGCTTAAAACTGATCCTTATTCAGGAGTTTGAAAATTATTGTGCTGTCTCTACAGCTTCCAACGATAGTGATATACATAATTCAAACAATATTGATATTTTGATACTTCTTCTGTTGCTATTTTAAAAGAGAGTAATGATTGATTGGCATTAACTCTTTATTTTGTCATCAGTTCTGTGATCATTCAGTAGTCTTTACTGCTGCAGTCTCATTTGATTTGGAACCTGAGTACTCTTTTAAACCTGTTATTTTGCTTAGGAATCAGGTCCAGTATTTGGTATTGCAAACTTTGTTTGCTTTACTGCCTTCACAGCACCTGAGATTGTCATTTAAATTGCTCTTGATTTTGTTTTTGAATTAGAATTCAAGGTAATGTTTTGTTTCTTTTAGTCATTATTTTAGGCTAATCCAGAAATTATGGCTGAATAGAGTGAAAACAGTTTTTGGTTGAATACAGTTTTGTGTAGCTGAGCTACCGTTCAAAGTTTAGTACCATACCTGCTTCCTCTCAAATTCCTGCCATATGTGGTGTGTTTAAACTTCTGGGTTATGTAATGTTGCTGATGGATAAAATGTTGTCTCAAGAGCGAGGTTAAACCTTGTGATGCATTTTTTCTGAGCAACAAAACACAACAAAATAACAAAATAATAGCAAAACTAAATACCCTGGAAATGAGAGAGATTGATTTGAACGGTCAAGAAAAAGACTACCCTTGAACATTTCATACAAAAAAAACGCCTTTATTTTGAAGACATCAAGGAACTGGGAGGCTATACCTTGATTTGAGTGGGATGGTATCTTCTGGATAGCCAAGACCATTCTTCCTCACTCTTCCTTTGAATTTCTGACAGCTTTTGTCGTAACCTGGAAATTATGTCAAATAACTTCTTGTTACTTCTCTCTCTTATTTGATATAAATACGGATTTTTTAGGACTGAAATATTTCTGACAAGAATTTAGTTTTTCAACCAATTTATTTCTGGAATATATTGAGTGAAATGTTTTGAATCAAGATGGCTGATTTAAACTTTTGATTTTGTTTTTCCCTGCTAGCCATGATAGAACAATGCAAGATATTGTTTACAAACTTGTTCCAGGCCTCCAAGAAGGTAAGCTGTGTATGTGGTGTATTGTAGTAAATGCTGATATATATATATATATATATATATATACGCATATATATATATACGAGCTTGAGGTGATAAAGACGAAGGTGTGTATTGCGGAGGAAACACAGAGGGAGACTGAGGAAAAAGTGCAGTGGAAAGTCTGCCCATGTTTATTCCATTTCTGGCATTAATTCTCTGTTCTTGCGGTAGTAGTTTAATTCTAGAACAGTATCAGCAATTTTTTTGGAGGGGGCAGGAAGTAACAAAATTCTGGGGATATTTTAAGGAAAAGTAATACTACACAAATCAGAACAACAGTTCAGCTTTCTTATGTTGGCATATTACACCTCTCATTTATTTCATATATTCTTGTTAAACTGTATGCTTACACCTCTTGCATCAGAAATTTCAGAGGTAGAATGTAATGAAACTTATAGTTTCAGTAAAAATTTCTTCTAATACATATGACCTTTGGTAGAAGGTAAATTTTATATATTTTTTTCGTAATCCCCTTTGAGACTTGATCTGTTCAATAAAAAATATTTTACACTAACTGCTCTATTTTTTCCCCTGTTGTGTTACAGCTTTTATGTAAATAGTCTGTTTTAATCTAGTTAAACTGCAAAAGGAGAAGAGTCTAAGACATCAATAAACAAGTTTTTTATTTTTTTTTAAAGATAGCATTTATAAATTGTTTCTAACATACTGAAGATCAGAGTTAAGAACTCAAAAGCAGTGGTATGACTGAAACACTGGAGGTATGGCTTAGGTATTAAATGTTGTACTGTGTTTTATCTCACCTATGCTAATAGCTATGTATAACAATAGCTACACAAATGATTTCCTAGCATTCTTCTGCTAGAGAATTATCTCTGACATAACCTAAAACAACAGTAGAGGTAGAGAAGTGTTACAAACTGCTGATGCTGGCAAACTTGTTCTACATGGTATGGAAGGAATTTAGAATGACCTCATAAATATTGCAGTAGAATTATTTCAGGGATTAATATTTACAATTTTAAACAGCGGAAATGAAAAAGCAGAGGGAATTCTATCATAAATTGGGCATGGAAGTACCAGGAGACATCAAAGGGGAGACGTGTTCTGCAAAGCAGCATCTGGATTCGCATCGAAATGGTAAATTATCTTTTATTTGCATTTGTCTTGGATGGTAGTTAGATTGCCAAAAGAATCCGTCAGATGTATGTGTCTGCCATCATGTAGAACACTTCCCCCTCCCCCCACCCTAAACACACACACACCAGTCACAATTGTGTTATAGCACTGTAGCATTGTAAACTATGGTGGGTGTAGGATTGTTGTTTTGCCTTTTATGTGTTCACAGAATCTGTCTTTTTAGCTATCCATGGATGTCCATGCTCCTGGTGAAAGACATCTCATTTATAGTGCCTATATATGGGTTCCCATTTTACCCAGCTTTTGGGTGGTTAGTTTTGGATGGTGTTGAAGACTGTGCTCTTGTTCCTGTCTTTCATGGGTGGAGCTGGTGTTGGTTAAGCAGATAACCAAAATTGGGAAAAAGCAAGACTTATTGTATATTCTGGTCCTGGACTGTTTTAATCATAACAGATTTGGGAATTCTGATGTTGAGTGTTATGCTATATATATGTTTTCGTCTGTAAGGTGAAACTAAAACAGATGAAAATTCAAACAAAGAAACATCTGAAGAAAAACAGGAAGAAGATAATGATTATCACCGAAGTGATGAACAGGTAGGCTCATAGGGCATTTTTGGTTTTATCCTGTGTTCTAGCTTTAGTGCTTTGATACCTTATTGAAGTTAAATAACTACTGAGGGATTTTTTTTCCTCTTTTGATACAAACAAGATAAAATTCATGTTTACACAGAAACATGGGAGAACATTTTGTCTTTGAGTTTTGGTAGGAGTGAAGATTTTTGAGATGTTTTCATCAAGATTTCGTACTGTTTCTTTTGTTTTTCCAAAGTATTGGTAAAAGTCTCTTTTGGCTTTCATTTCGTATTTCATAAATTCATGTTATTGGGGTCTCTTTCTTGAAGGGGTTTATGCCATTTTCACACAGTGAATTGAATGCTTTCAATAATAATTGGAGGGAGGTGATCCTCCCCCTCTACACAACCCTGACATGATGTAAGGCAACAAGTGCTATCTCCAGGGCTCACCAGTACAAGAGGGACATGGAGCTATTGGAAAGAGGACAGGGAAGGACTACAGAGATGATTATGGGACTGGAGCATCTCTGCTATGAGGAAGTCTGAGTGAACTGGGCCTGTTTAGCCTCGAGAAGAGAATACTGAGAGGGGAGCTTATCAATGTGTACAAATATCTTAAGGCAAGGTGTCCAGAGGATAGGGCCAGACTCCATTCAGTGGTGGCCAGTGATAAGACAAGAGGCAACAGATGCAAACTGAAACAGGGAACTGCCAGAACATGAGGAAGTCCCGTCAGAATATGAGAAAAAGCTTCTCAGCTGTGAGGGTAACAGAGCACTGGAACAGGCTGCCCAGAGGGGTTGTGGACTCTCCTCCTTTGGAGATATTCAGAGCCCACCTACACACTATCCTGAGCAATGTGCTATAGGTGACCCTGCTTGTGCAGGACTGAGTGGACAAAATGATCTCCAGAGGTCCTTTCCGACCGCAACCATTCTGTGGTTCTGTGATAATGAAAAACTATTGTACTTCTGCTAAATTACTATTTATTTTACTTTAAACTACTAATGCTAAGACAATGTTATCCTATACCAGGACATCCAGCATAAAGTTCTAAATGCAAATTATGTTTGAAAATAAAATCTGCTATTGTGTGCAGAGTAAATTAAACTTGGTTTTTCTTTCTATATTGGTGTAAGTTAACTTTCAAAGGGAATTTATCTAGCAGTGTATCCACTTAGTGCATAAAGTAAACTTTGTCTGATAGAGCTTAAACCAAATAATAAAATAGCTGGATGAGAAAAGAAATAAGAACATGGAAATTGAAAGGACATTGTCTGCAGTTGATCTTCGAATTTTAAAAATCTGTTACATATTGTATCTGTTCATCTTAAATTTTGAAGCAGCTTGTAAAAAGATTAATTTATTTATTACTGGATTTAGCAGTTTCGATAAAAGCAAAAGGTCACAGTAGAAGCAATCATTAAAAATTTGGCTTGCTATCATGTATCTTACTCTGGCCTTGTTCTCCTGGACTAGTTGTAATCTGTGAATCTTGACTAGAGCAGCCTAGTTTTGAAGTTCTCTGAACCCTTTTGTCCAAATTCTTCTTGGATAAAATGATGCTTACCACTAAACTGACAGAATTTTAAGTTTTCTTTAGTGGTATTTCATGCCTCTTAGTAAGTCCTCTATATTTTTTTGTTTTGTTTTGTTTTTGTTGGACTAATGAAAACAACATATCGAATACATAATGAGGACAACAAAAATTGTATCAGCCAATCCTGACCCTTTGCGTTTTCCTAAAGGTAAGCATCTGCCTGGAATGCAATAGCAGCAAATTGCGTGGATTGAAGCGAAAATGGATTCGCTGCTCAGCACAAGCAACAGTCTTGCATCTAAAGAAGTTCATCGCCAAAAAACTTAATCTTTCTTCTTTTAATGAGGTAATATTTTAGTTTTTAAAAATGATTTTGGGAAAAAAACAACATAGGGATGCTGTGGTGATATTCATTTGCAAAGCAATGTCTTCCAATCTGACTTTATTTTCAGAAAACTGAGGTATGCACCACTTCTTGAATTATGTAATGCCTGGGCCGTTTTCTTGACCTTTTTAAGTGAAGCAGATGATTTTTTTAAAAGATGTTTGTTTTTTCTTTGGAGTTTTATTCTTTGGAGCTTCTAGTCTTATTCCCTTTAGTTTTCGCTTCCTCTTCCTCCTCCTGAGCAATGAAACTGTAACTTTTTTTGATACTTGAGTTATACAGGACTTGACATTTCGTTGGCAGTGCATCTTGGCACATCTTTTCATGTCCACATGTAAGTAGTTGCATCAAAATGCTTTGGCTATGTGCTTCTATAGAGGTTCAAACTGATGGCTAGGAAAGTATTTTTTTTTGACCTCTTAAATTCAATTATACTCACAGAGATTACACACACTCCTTGCAGGCGATAGCCAGGAAACATTAAGCAGTGCTGAAATCCGGCTTACAGGAAAGCAGCATGTATGTTTCCTTCTTTGCCTAAGGTAAAGCTTAACCTTATGTAGTATCAGCCAGTGTCTATCATAAGCAGATACTACTTTACCATTCCACTGAAGGGAATACTTAATTAGTCACTTTGTGGGAAGAAGTTTCAGTGACGGTAAAGAAAGAAAAGACATCCTGTCCTCTATGCTTCTCTCATTTCAGATTCCAAATTAATACTTTATGGAAAACCTGAGAGTGCATCCTCTGCTTAACACCTTGCTGGTCTCAGTCACAAGTCTCTTGGCATCTAATTTGATTGTCAGCCTGTTATCTCCCAGCCACGTATCATGTCACTGACATGTTGAATTTCATTAAGATTTTTCATTCAAATCAAGACATCAGCCTTCCACTCCAAAATATCAGCGTGTTCCTGCTCAAACTTTTCCATTGCCAGTTTGTATCTTCTCAATTCTTCCTAGCTTCACTGCACTTCATTATGTTTTGTGGTTGGAGTACCTCCCAAAGCACAGCTAGTCTTCATGTTTTGCCATCAGCAGCTAGCACAGAAGCTGTTAACGCTGTGATCTAACAGGCAACATACCTATGATCAGTATTTAAAATGTTTTTGGCTTTTGTGTTGTTGGCTTTTTTAAAAAAACAGAACCAAAACCAAAAAACCCTTCAATTTCTCTGCCACCTCCCCTTCTTCCTAAGGGACACTCAAACTGATACATGATCATTGTGTCTGTACCTGGTAATGGTGTCATGGTAGGAGACTTCACATTTATGGGCACTTGATTGGCTCTCTTCCATGTTTGAGTTATTACCAGCTAGCTAAGCTGTGTCAATGGATTGCATGGATAGTGTAGCTTTCCTGGGTTGTGTGATAAAGCCCTACATGCCATCTTGGTGGAACTTAATGTTTTCCTACATATTATTTGTTTTAGTTCAGCTGATAGGTAGTCCTTTGAATTCCTATTTTCCTATGTATACCCTTGGTGTTTCAGGATATTTAGATGGAAAAGCAAAAACAACTTTTTCAGTCTCTGCAAAAAAAAGTTAAGTATATAAGGTTGTGTGAATTGTGTTTTGGTGACATTTTATTTGCCCTTTATAAAAGCATATGTGTTTCGCAAAAAGGAGACTAGTACTGCCTGGGAAGCTAAGTTCAAAAAGTTTATACTGTATTCCCCAGGTAGGTTTACTAATAGTCTTTCGTCACTTTGTTGTTGAGGAAACTCTCTCTCTCTCTCTCTGTTTTGTCTCGTTGTACTATTTTTGTCCACTGAGCAACTATAAAGATGAATGGTTCCAGTGTCCTCAGAAGAGGGGGAAAACAAAGGTCTTGTGTAACATTTATAGTATTATCTGGAATGTTTTTTTTCATATACTGAATCCCAGTGAGTTAATTATCCTTTCTTTTTCTTGTCAGCTGGACATATTATGCAATGAAGAGATTCTTGGCAAGGACCACACACTCAAATTTGTAGTTGTTACTAGATGGAGATTTAAGGTATGACACAGCTGTTCCAAGTAAATCACAAAGTGACTAAAGAAGAAATCTTACTATTAAAAAAAAAAGTCATTTGGGCCAATGTAGCAGTAACTGAAATCTCAATAAGAAGGTACATTGTAATAAATACCTAATACAGCATTTTTAAGAAGTAGGCATTAATTTTGTTTACAGAGAAGGAAAAAGGAATGAAATGTAATTTGTAGCATAGCATCAACTGTGCAGAGAGGGAGTAAGCACTGTACTTGTCTGCTTTAGTTCTGGTTAAGTTAAGAGTGGTTAAAAATGATTGAATAGATATTTGACTTTCTGTTTGTACTTTGCTTGTTGTTTTTGAACAAATATAAAACCCTTGAAAGCTGAACAATGAATTGTTGGGCATTCACATCGAGTACTAATTATCACACATGTAAAATTGGCAAACTAAAGAAAAAATAAAAAAGAACAAATGCTATAGATTATTATGAAAAGAACTAAGGATTGAGTGAGAGCGCTGCATGTTCTGTAGAAACCTGCGGTTCTGCTTCGTCATGGATATTGGTGCAATTGTGAGTCTCATGGAAAACCACATATAAACTTCCTTCTCCAGTAAAAGAGATGAAGGACACCAAATGAAATCGGTGGTCAAAAGGTTCCGAACAGACAAATGAAAGAGATTGTTAACAAGACACAAGAAATTCATTGATGCAGGATGTTGGGGATGAGTTTTCACTTTCTGATAAAACAATGCATGCATTCAGGGAGAGAATGAATCTTACTAAGTACAGAGAAGTACCGCATTGATTTAGGAAATACCTGCATCATTAATGGCAGAGGCATGGGAATATTCTACGCAATTTACTTTCTGCATTATTATGCTCCTCTCTAGGCATTTCTGCTGGGCGCTCTTGGAAGTGAGTTCCTGAGCTCAATAGAAAGACCCAATATGTTTGGTCTTTAGATGATAAATTACTAAGACAAAAGGGAAAGGATTCTTCACCTCTTGTCTGAGTCCCACAGATGGTGTGTCCTGGTGGAATTTTGCCAGATAGCTATTCTGATAATTTGTTATACTTTACTTTATGAAACAGAAGCTTTTTCTACTGAATAATTTTGGATTTACTTATTAACATAACTGATATTTCTATCTTGCAGAAAGCACCTCTACTGCTGCATTACAGACCCAAAATGGACTTGCTGTGAGAGAACTTTATTGTCCTTTTGGACAACGTTTTTTGCAGAGACTATCATCTGGCACCTTCTTAGTGCATCACTAGTCATGTGACACAAACCAGCTGAAAAACTTTGGAAGACTGTAGTGCTTTCTTAGCAGACTGTACTGAATTTTCTCCTAGGGGTGTGTTACCTGGATTGCTAGACAGAAAATATTTATACTTTTTTGTAAGAAATAAATAAATCACAACGCAACAAGACGCTACCAGCACGAAGTTTACAGATACTGAAAATACTTCATTGTTCTACATAGCTCAGCTTAACTTGTTTTTTTGCAGTTGCACAGAAATAAGTTAGAATGTTGTGGGATGATTTAAAATTGCTTTTGACACCAAATTGCATTTAGTTATTTTTCATGTCTTGAAGCTTTTGAGAATTTTATCCAGTATATTTTTGCAAGGTGTTTCTGTCCTAAGCAGTATGACTGATCACGTTGGCTTTCAACAAGTTTTTCTGTAGAGCATTGAACATACGTAATCACTAGTGATTTTTTTTTTTTGCTGATTTGAAAAATTTTTGAAAATCTGGAAATCCAATAACTTCATTAGTTTTGCCCAATGATTGGTCTTCTATACTTTGTGTTTTAGTAAAGCTTTGATACTCTCTTTGCATGTTGGATCGATAACATTAATGGAAGTACGTTCAATTGATTTAAAGGGCCTTAATATTTTGCTGTGGCATAAATTGCACCATATCACAATGAATACTCAAACGTCGTAGATGGGTGAAAATAAACATGTCTTATATAGTGGAGGCTTGCAGAAATTAATTTTTGGTTTAGAGAGAATTTGCTCTCACTAGGTGTTGAAACCATGGCTGCTGGCAACACTGGTCGATATTGTACGGTTTTCACTTCACTGATTACAAGCCCTTCATTTGATTGCTAGCCACCTTTATATTTTTATTTAACCATTTTTCATATGAAATTACAATATTTCTTTTTGTGCAATTATTAGCTGTATTGGAGGTCAGGCTACATTATAGTAGCACCTTCTGGTCTTAATAGGTAAATTTGCTTGTGTTGACCCCGATGGATGCAAGCTAACATACATTACATGTATGTGTTTATATATGGATGTGTGTATATATACATACACACATAAACCTGTATTTGTTACAAAACCGACCCTCAGTAGTGCTTGGCAGAGTTCACTGCACTGTTTGAAAGCTTTTTGAATTAGCTTTTTAAAAAACATTATAGTTAAAAGTGATTTCTGCAAGCTGCATATTGTATAGCATTTATAGGACAGATGTGAGTGTGTTTGTCTAGCACAGATGTCAAATCACTGAAAAATAGTCCATATAGTCTTAGTGGCAGCTGGAAGTTATTAATCCTCTAACTTTTGGAAGAGTTTTCCTGTCAGCTAAAAATACTCATTTCTATATATATTATTTAAACCCTCTTTTTTTTTGATAAAATATCTGTGGATGAGAAAATTGGTTTGCACTGCTGTGCTTCTTCCAGCTGTGCTCTCTCCCTTTTTTTGAAAGGTGTTACTTAAAATATTACTTGATAACAGGAGACTGATCTGGCAGGAGGTTTATGCAAGCATTTTTAATCCCTTTGGCTCTGTTTGAGTTTTCAAATTCAAACATACACCATGTTCCTCAGCATGTCTCCTATGCTTCTGTGGAATCTTCAGTCCTTCTTTCCTAGCTCTGCTAGTGCCAGAGGGAATGTTCCAGGTTTTCTTACTTGCCTTTGAAAACGGGTTCTTCATTTTTATTTACAATTACAGATATGAATGGGAAGGAAATCACAATAAACACAAGCAGAGAGAGGTTTTTTTTTTAAAAAAAAAAAAAAAAAAGCCTTCTGAACTATGGGGATGAAAATAAGGCCCCACTAAGGCCAAAAATGGCTTCCGTCTCTGTAGATGAGGATTTAAGATAGCTACATTTGAGTGTTTGCGTTAAACAGAACTTTTCCACATTGAGACGGGGGTGTGTGTGTGTGTTTTTGTCTATTTGTCTGTGTCTGCACATGCGTGTGTATGAGCAGTGGAATTTGAACATGGCTCTGGTTTTGCCTCACGTGTCAGGACTTGCTTACCTGCATTTGAGCTTTTATCTATAGTGAGCATTAGTTAAAGTGATAGAAGACCAATGAGATCATAGGAGTCCACATTTTTTTTCTTAACTATCCATAAAACAGTGAATTCAGGTGATAATGGATGTGTGCACAAAATGACATGCTGGGCCCTTCGAGAGTTGTTCATATGCTTATCACTATCCCAGTTTAAGTAGCAACTGATTTTTAGCCAGCAAGGCCCAAAAGTGTGAACACAGCTGGAGTTGTCCATCCTTTGTGCACCCCGAGTATACAGACACTGGCCCTATCTGATGTAGACATAGAATAGAAGCCCACAGACAGCATCTTGATTAAGGTGGTTCAGCTATAGTCTAAGGGTTTAATAGAAACATAATACATATATATGTATTTTATATATATATGTATGTGTCTGTGTGTGTGTGTGTGTGTATGTATATATACATATACATGATCTGTCTACCTCAGAATGTGTAATGCAGAAACTTTTTTTTAAGACCAGATGTAGATGCAGGGCTGTTAAAGTACATTGGGTTTTTAGTATTTTCCTGTGCAGTTGTGCAACTGAGAAGATCCTTACATTCAAATTCAGAAGGCCGTCTGCCTTTCAGAAATTAGTCTTGCTGTAACAATCTACAGAATATATATTTGTAAGTTTGTAACCATCTTTGGAATCACTTGAATTTGTTAATGGTGCTATCAATGTATATTGAAAACTCTGATACTTATATAGGTACATAAATTGAAGCCAGTAATTAATACCTATAACTGGTTTTTGCTCATAATTGTGTATATCTCTGCTTTTCAATGTATTTAACCTGATAAAACCTGAAAGGTTTTAAAAAAAAAGGCAAAAAAAAATTTT